>JZKD02S0389495.1:402039-417161 GCA_000966675.3 Picea glauca | reverse complement strand
AACTCAACTCAACTAGTCAAACTGAAGTGTCAATTGAAAGAGAATATTCTCCTAGTGGAATATTCTCCCCTAAAATATAGGAGACTGGATAATGACTAATTATGAATAATAAACAAGGAATAAACTTAGGAAAAAGAAATACTAGGTGTGTGTGAAGTAACTCCAACACCCCCCCTTAAACATCACTATGGTGAAAATAAAGATTAGGTCCCAGCAATGAGGCCATGTTAAGTACCCAAGTACAAAATATACACTGAAAATAAAGTGAGGAAAGAGGGAAAACATCGTGGGAAAATCCCCCCCTCAAGGTACAATGCATGTAAAAAGAAGAACTACAGTTGCTAGGCAATTGTTTCTTTCACTCCAAGACAACCTCGCAGACAATGGAATTTCTTCTTAGTGAAGGTATTGGTGAAAATGTTTGTCGTCTGTTTTGGTGAAGGACAGAACTGTAAGTCAATGATCCCCTCGTGTACTAAGTACCATATGTAGTGCATGTGGATCTCGATGTGCTTCGTCCTCTACCTTTGAACTGGATCTCTGTAGAACTTCAGAGTGCTCTGGTTGTCACACTAGATGATGATCAGTCGATGAAATTGAATGCCCAACTCAATGAGAAAATTTTGTAGCCACATAGCCTGAATGGTTATGTTAACTAACCCTCTATTCTCTACCTCAGTTGAAGATAGAGAAAGGGAAGCTTGCTTCTTTCTCTACTAGCAGATAGGCCCAGAACCAAGACTGAGTGAGTAACCAGATGTGGACTTGTGATCAATGTTATCACCAGCCCAGTCAGAATCAGTAAACCCGATGAGATCTAATGTAGAGTCTGCTACATAATGAATCCCAAAGGTGATGGTTCCCTATACATATCGAAGGATGCACTTTGCATCTTTCCAATGTAGCTCATGCGACTCCTGCATGAACCTGGAAACTGTGCCAACTACATACGAGAGGTTTGTTCTGGAGTGTGTGAGATACAACAAGCTCCCCACTAGCTGTCTGTATAGTGTGTTTTCAACCAATGGAGTATCCCCGCCATCCTCAAGTTTGACTCCTAATAGGAAAGAAGTCAGAGTAGACTTGCAGTCTATCATGTGAAATCTCTCAAGGAGATCTCATGCATACTTGGCTTGAGACAGTTTGATGCCTAATGCATCTTGACTGATCTCAAGTACAAGGAAGAAGTGTAGTGGACCCATGTCCATCATCAAAAACTTATCATGAAGAATCCTCTTAACTGTAGCAATCACTGAAGTCGAGCAACTGGTGATCAACAAATCATCAACATATGGAACTAAAAGTAGAATTGAATCAACCATCCTGAGCATGTATACATTCGAGTCTGATTTACAATGTAAAAAGCTCCGTGACAAAAGGTAGGAGTCCATCTTGGCATACCATGCCCTCAGAGCCTGCTTGAGGCCATAAAGTGACTTCTTCAGTTGACAGACCAAAGATGAGTCCTACATAAATCCCTGGGGATGCTCCATGTAGATCTCCTCAGAGAGATCATTATGAATAAATGCATTCTTCACGTCCATCTGATGGACTTCACATCCCTTGGCTACCACAATGGCAAGGTCCAATCGAATGGAATCCATATTTTCTACTGGAGCGAAGGTCTCATCATAGTCAATACCATGAACCTACTGAAAGCCTTTGGTGACAAGCCTGGCTTTGTATCTGTTGATCTATCCATCCACTGTTCTCTTGGTCCTGTAGACTCGTATGCATCTGATAAGTTTCCTCCCAGAAGGAAGGGGAACCAGATCCTAAGTCTGGTTCTCAAGGAGGGAGTTATACTCCTCCTGCATGGTGGATTCTCAAAAGGGGTTTCCAACAGCCTCACCATAAGACTGTGGATCGGAAGACTGGACCAAGAAAATATGCATGGAGGGAAATGGTTCAGTGGCAGTGAGTGAAACAAGAGGCTCCTCAAAATTAGATCAAGTCCTCCTAGTATCGGCTGGATCACCTACGAGATGCCCTGCATCCTGAAGAGTAGTGTGTGCCCACTTGGGCCTCTTCTATGGCTATGCAACTGCATCTAGATTCTCTGACTCTGCATATGAATGTACTGACTCTGAATCTAAATCTGAATCCTCTGAGTCCTCTGAATCAGAACTCTCATCTGAAGAAGAGTTGACATGTGCATGCTCATCATCTCGGAAAGGTGGAAGAGTGAAGGTATCTGCATGCGACTGCTGAGGTACATGCGAGACACTTTCCTTGAATTGGACACTAGGCTCAATGATGAGCTTGTCTGAGGAAATATCAATAAGCCAATATCCCTTCACACCGTCGGGGTATCCAACAAAAATGCACTTAGTTCTCTGTGGATCAAGTTCCTTCCTCTTTTAAGAGGGAATCCAGGCCCATGCACGAGAACCAAAAATGCGAAAGTGGGTCACCTCCGGTTTGAGGCCACTCCAAGCCTCGTATGGGGTCTTATCCTTGACAGATCTATGCGGAGATCTGTTTTGTATGTATGTTGCACAGTTAAGTGCTTCGGCTCATAATCTTTGTGTAGTGACTTTCCATGCAACATGCAAGATGCCATCTCCTTTAGAGATTGGTTTTTCTGCTCAACAACTCCGTTTTGTTGTGGAGTATAGGGAGCTGTGTGTTGCAACTGAATCCCTGCCTCATGGCAAAGATTATGGATCTCATGATTTACATACTCTCCACCATTATCAGTTCGGAGGAATTTGATCTTCTTTCCGGACTGTGTCTCAACCAAGGCTTTGAAATCTTTGAGGTGTTGAAAGACCTCAGATTTTTTCCTGAGAAAGTAGATCCATTTAAAACATGAGAAATCATCAAAAAAAAAGAGAACAAACCTTGCTTTGCTGATTGATGGATGTGAAAAAGGACCCATAAGGTCACTGTGGATTAGATCTAAAGGTGTGGAGGCTCTCTGAGACTTTCCCTTGTCGAATTTTTCTTGAGGGTGTTTTCCGAGAACACATCCTTCACACACTCCCTTGGAGAAGTGGATGTATGGTAGACCATCAACCAATTTGTGCTTGCTAAGATGTTGCATGTATCTGAAATTCAAATGTCCAAACCTTTCGTGCCATATCCTACTACTTTCATCAGCATGAGTAAGCAGTAAAGAAAAACCAGGTTCAATGAATTCAGAAAATGTATACAATCTAGAATGATGATTTACCTCACCGGTTGCAACGCTACAGTTGGTTTGCATGTCATAGATGTCCACAAAATTTGGTGTGAAGATGACTTTCTTTCCAGTGCTGGAATTTTTCATCTGATATATGGAGAGAAGGTTGACAGAAAGTTTGGGAACATGGAGCACGTTCTCGAAGATTCCATTGGTGAGTTCAATCCTTCCTTTGTCGGTGACTTTGACAGAAGAGTTGTCCCCCATCAAAATAGGAAGACCTTTACATGCATCCAAAGAAGAATATATTGCTTCTGAGGCAGCCATGTGATGTGATGCTCCTAAATATACGATCCAAGCATCAGGAGAGGAGTTGATGGCAATCAAGGCCTGGCTAGAATTGTCTTTCTTGGAATTCGGATATTTTGGCTTCTTCTTCTTTGCACCCTCGGGGATGTGATATCCAAGGTTGTTTTACTGAAGTATTTGAGACATCAGATCTATTTGTTTTTTCATGCATGCAGATTACAAATGGAATCCTTTGTGACAGTACATGCATTTCTCTCCTTTTCTTCCCTTTTCGCCTTTGGATCCGGAGGCATCGGTGATGGGTTTTTTGTACCCTTCCTTCTTCATATGTGCATGAGATTCCCGATTATCTTTATATTTATATTTCTGATATTTGTGGCTTCCATCATGCACAGTGAGTGCATGCGCCCTTGGGCCTTTGATTGTGCCCATGTTGATGAGCTTGGTTTTCTCTTGTGTCAAGGATTCGATAAAGTCCTCAAGAGAAGGCATCTTCTAGGTGGCTCCAGAGGTGAATCTGACAGTATGGAATTTGGATATAAATACAAATAATTCAGGTCCAAGATTGGAGAGAATGGTGAGAACCATTTGTTTCTCTTCCATTGATTTATCAACCCCGCAAGCTTTGAGTTGTGACAATAAATCCTTGAATTTTGTAAAGAAATCTTGGATATTGTCAAAGCGTTTTGGATCCAATGTGAGTAGCTCCACCTCCAGCATGTGTTCCCTCATCTCATCCAGTTTGCCAAAGATCCCTTCCAAGATTTTCCAGGCTTCATTGGGAGTCTTATAGGAAGATATGTGAAAAAGGAGATAGGGAGAGATAAGACTGCAAATTGTTCCGAGTGCCTCATCCATGCAATTTAAGTACTTGAATTTTTCTATGGCTGATGTCGGTTTTGTATCTATATTCATGGTTAACCTATACAACCCTCTGGATCGGAGATGTATGGATATTTCCTCCTTCCATGAAAAATAGTTGTAAGGTGTAAGAATGAATTCTTTTTGGAATTCCATCTTTCCGTTGTCTTCAATCTTTTGTACCTGCAAGAGAAATTGGTGTAGCTTTTTCTTAGCAGTCCGTCGACTCTGATACCATGTAAATGTGTTAAAAATGCATAGAATAGATCTAGATAAACAATAATACACACATTTTCAGAGATAATTGGAGAAGGAAGAAGAAGGAGATAAAGAATGGAAGAATTCTCATTAACCATTGTGAATAATGAATAATTTACACATGATATACTCTGTACATCTCAATGAGTTTGACTTGAGGTGAACCAAGTCACCATAGTGGTGGTCTAGAGTGATCTGGACACACACCAATAGTTACGGGGGTGAACTGCCACCTATTCTAGTCTCTCAGGCAGTTACAGGAGTGAACTGCCACCTAGTTGAGTTAACTAGTCAACTATTCTTCAGTTAACTAACTGAACACAGAGTAGTGAGGAGTTAACTCAGGAAATCAAGGCTGAAGCACCAATTTGGTGATGATACCAAGGAAAGTTTGAATTATCATGGTGATGATCCCAATGTTGCATGGTGATGATCCCAATGCAACATCTAAACTCAACTCAACTAGTCAAACTGAAGTGTCAACTGAAAGAGAATATTCTCCAGGTGGAATATTCTCCCCTAAAACATAGGAGACTGGATAATGACTAATTATGAATAATAAACAAGGAATAAACTTAGGAAAAAGAAATCATAGGTGTGTGTGAAGTAACTCCAACATATTCTATTTACAAGTCATATCCCCATTTTCACAATAACTTTTTTGCTAGAATGACACAGACCGTGAAATTGATAGACCATTGAGAAAACATATCCAAGTAGTTGTGGTACAAATTTCAGATTGTGGGTCGTTGTAGTTTTGGATTTACACTCCGTGGAAAATAGGGTTTGCGTCTAGTCCTGAAACTAGTCTAAAACATGTGTTTTGGGTAAAAACGTCATAACTTATTCATAACAGATCCAAATTAAGTAAAACAAAATGCGTTGGTTAGAGTACAGTCTGTAGTATTCTATGTAACATTTTCATATCTATACAACAAATATTCCATGCGGGGCATGCTCTACAAGTTCACTCTCTAGAATAAGCCATAATTCAACAAGGTATTCCATTTTTGCTATAGCACTTTTTCTGAGAAGTTCCAAGTAGTGACGCCTGGAGGAATTGTATAAAACACATTGAATAACATTGTGTACTATTTTTAGATCTTTATTCATTACAGGTCCATAGTTATGATTATTTCAAGAGGCAAGGCTCTCTCATTTTAAAACACACTTGAGAATTTTGAATATATATAGGTGAATGAGGTAACCAAAGGATATATAAACTGAATTTCAAAGAGAAATTGAAGTAAAGAAGGCCTAAATTCAAGGGAGGATAAATTCTTTTGATGATGCTTTCTAAGGTATGTTATTTACAGGTCATCTCACCATTTTTGCAATAACTTTTTTTTTAGAATAACACAGACCATGAAATTGATAGGCCATTGAGAAAACATATCCAAGTAGCTGTGGTACAAATTTCAGATTGTGGGTCGTTGTAGTTTTGGATTTACATTCCATGGAAAATAGGGTTTGTGGCTAGTCTTGAAACTAGTCTAAAACAGGTGTTTCGGGTAAAAACGTCATAACTTATTCATAACAGATCCAAATTAAGTAAAACAAAATGTGTTGGTTAGAGTACAGTCTGTATTATTTTTTGTAACATTTTTAGATCTATACAACAAATATTCCATGCGAGGCACACTCTACAAGTTCTCTCTCTAGAATAAGCCATAATTCAACACGGTATGCCATTTTTGCTATAACACCTTTTCTGAGAGGTTCCAAGTAGTGACACCTGGAGGAATTGCATAAAACACACTGAATAACAATGTGTACTATTTTCATATCTTTATTCATTATAGGTGCATAGTTATGATTATTTAAAGTTAGGGTTGTTGACTAATACAAAACTAGTTATGTGAGACTAAAGAAAAGTTTGATGAAAATGCTAGACTCTTGTTGTTAAAGTTAAGGAAGGTTTGCAGGTATGTAATCATATACACCAGGTCTATTACAGAGTTACAAATCAGAGTTGGATGATGAAATTGATGGGGGATTTTGGTTGAGTTACATGTTGGGTACATGGTTGAGACAAGTAGTTGATGAGTTGGCACATACATGAGGTGTATAGTTGATGATGTTGGTACATCTTGATGAGTCATAGTTTATGAGTAGTTGATACATGATTGGTACATACTTTGTACATGGTTGGAGGCACTTGTTAGTAGTATTGTTGACACATGGTTTATGGATGATGTAGCATACTTGTATTGGTATATTATTAGAAGCACATATTAATCTTTGTGATGATTATGAATTGTTGTGTTATGCCTGGTTGATGCACATCTTTGAGAGTTGTCTTGGTGATTGTTCTTGGTGAGTAGATATGATTTGGTTGATAATATTGATGAGATAGGTTGTTGTGATAGGTTGTTTGGACAGGAGGTTGTGACAGCTTATTTGTATAGGTTGATTACAGGTTTTTTGGTACAGGTTGGTGCATGGTTGATGCACTTGTTTATGGTACAGGTTGATTACAATTTGAGGTATATGTTGATCCATGGTTCAGGGTATTGGTACAATTTGTTTGGTGTAGGTTGATTGGTACAGGTTTACAGCAGTATATATCATAGTGATAGTGTGACAGTGGTTCCATCATTCTACTTATACGTCAGGGCGGTTGGATGGGGAAAGGACATGTGGTTGTAGCCACCTTTCAGTTGTAGCTAGAGAAAATAAGGGGTTGTAGCATCCTTCTGGTTGTAGAAAGAGAATTGGGGAGTTGGAGCTTCCCTCAGGCTATAGTCTGAGAAACTAGGGGGTTGGATCCCCCTTCCAGATGAAGCTGGAAAACAAAGGAAGTTGGTGCTTCCAATGAATGTAATTCTTCAAGACATATAAGAAAAATCATTCTGTGGTTTTCTCCCTCTTTGGGTTTCCATGTAAAAACATTGGTGTACTATGTATGTGTATGATTATTCATTTGTTCATTTTTTATTTACTCTACAATTATTGGATGATAATGCTACATTGATATAACACTTGAATTTTATGGTGAAAAGGGATTAAATTGCTCTATTATTGATTCACCCCCCCTCTCAGTAATCCAACAATTGGTATCAGAGCGAGGTTCCTTTAGGAAACAATTTAACCACTGGAAGGAGATCATGGATTATTGTGAGAATGGGGTACCAATGTTTATTGGTTAGAATGGTTTTAAGTATGATATGTGGAGCATAAGGACGAAAGTATTTTTACAGGAACAGGGACATTATATTTGGTTATCATTTGTTATAGGATATGATAGTTCAAAAAGGGCAAAGACTGCAGCCAAGAAGGAATTGAAGAAGAATAACAAAATAGCAATGGATTTCATCTGGGAAGGATTACCTAATTCGGTAAGAGAAAAGGTTGGTAAATGTTCATCGGCCAAAGAAATTTGAGATAAGTTACATAATGTGTATTCTTCACCCATCACAAAATCAGAAAATGTGAAAGAAGATGCAGGTACAGAACAGGAAGAAAGATGCTCATCATGTCAGACAGATTCAGAAGAGGAAGAGTATGAAGAAGCAGAAGTTTATTACAGAGAACAATTGATCGGTGCAATTGAATATCTAAAGAAATAAAGAGAAGAGAACAAGTCATATAAGAAAGAATTTATGAAGAAAAAGGAAAGTGTTCAAGGTTTTGAAAAAGCTCAGCAGGTCATCAAGAATTTAAGAACTCAGCTAGAAGAGGCCAGAAGAATTGAAGAAACACTAGAATATCAAAAGCAATGTTTAGAATCCAACATAACAACACAAAAGGAAGAATAAGAAAAGAGAGAAAATATATTGGCAGATCATCTCAAGGAAAGAACCAATGACTTAAACCAACTTGAGGAAGAGTTTGGTCAAGAAGAGAGAAGAGTTGAAGAAGAAATAATTACATTGAAAATCCAACTTGAAGAAGCAAAGAGAACATAAGAGGTCATGAAGTCTCAGATAATGAAGAAATAAGAAGAGGTTGAGAAGCTTGAAGAAGAAGTTTTCACACTAAGAGTCAAAGTCGTCAAGCTCAACAAGAATGTTGAAGAGACATAAACATCCACATCAATTATAGAGAATGAAGAGAAGCACTCAAGATTGATAGAAAAGAAGAATGAAGAAAATAGAAAGATTTATGCAGAAGTACTCAAAGGAAGGAATCATGGTCAACCAGAATCTAAGAAAACTATTGAAGATACATCTTCAAGAAGACCATTCATGTTCAAGCCACAAAGAAGCTTAAATCATGATCATGATCAGTCAAGGCAGAAATTCAGAAGGAATACACCACAAAGACGATCATTCACTCCCAGGTATGCAAATTTATTCTATGGTCATTGTTTTTATTGTACTAATTTTGGACATAAGGTTGTAGATTGCAGGGGTTATAAAAGCAATGTTCAAGCAAGAAGTGCATATGTGGCCCCACGTAACATTGAATGTTACAAATGTCATAACTATGGACACATAGCTAGTGATTGTATAAGCATGATAGATACTTCCATGAAAGATAACACTGATATCAGATATAAGAAAGTATGGATAAGAAAACATGAAGAACAGGTGAACAAAGACTAGGTCCCAGAGATCACAAGATTGGCAATAAAACGAGATGAAGAAAATTCTACGGAGAAAAAGAAAGATGTCATATATATAAAGGTTTGGAAAATAATTGAAAGAAAAGAAGGACAGGTAAATAAGGAACAGGTTCAAGAGATTATACTTTCAGGCATTGTAGTGAAAGATGAATCCACAGACAGAAAGAAGGAAGTCAAAGCTTAGAGAGATGATGAATCTACCAATGAAAATGATGATGAATACACATCAGAGCATGAATTTTTCTGATCCATCTAGATTAGAGACTCCTAGGTAGTATGAATATTAGACAGGGGGAGCCTATGCGATAGCTGTGACATACCAAAGAACCATCCTTCGAGCAGCTTGCAGATTTTGAGAAGATAGATACAGAGAATTCAGTTACCAGAAGTACAATTTGATGGATTAATAAAGACTTCATGATAGTATAGTGATAAATGGGACATCATTATGGACAGTTGCGCAAATAGATTCTTGGACAATATGGACAAGAGAATGGATTCATAGATTGGTTCAAAGTGTGGTTCAGACACAAAGGAACATTATCATAATGGATGATAATTACATAGGAAATGGCTCGAACAATGCTAATGGATTCCAAATTGATAGATATTTTTTGGACACATGCAGTGCATACAATAGTTCACATTCAAAATAGAGTATTTCTCAGAAACAACAATGAAAAAACTCCCTACGAACTATGGAAAGGAAGAACAGACAACAACCTCTACATCAAGGTAACTCAAGGTAGTATTTTATTAATTGAAATTTATGTTGATGATATAGTTTTTGGAAGTACTAATGACAGGTTAAGACAGAAATTTGCAAAGGACATGCAAAATGAATTTGAAATGCCATTACTTGGAGAACTATCCTTCTTTTTGGGTCTTCATATACGTCAAAGCAACCATGGAATTTTTATTTCTCAAACAAGTATATCATATAAATGCTAAAGAGGTTCGGAATGGAGGATTGCAAACTAGTTATCACTCCCATGCAAACTAGTTGCAAGTTGAGAAAATATGATGATTCAAAGTCTATAGATCAGAGGCAATACAGGTCAATGATTGGTAGCCTACTATATGTGACAACATCTAGACTAGATATAATGCAAGCAGCTGGACAGGTGGCATGATTTCAAGCAGCACCAAAGGAATCACATGTATTAACAATGAAGAGGATTTTGATATATATCAAAGGAACATAAGATTTTGTATTATGGTATCCAAAAGGAAAGGATCTATCACTTATTTCCTGCACAGATGCATATTGGGCAGGTTTCAATGATGACCGACGAAGCACCAGTGGAGTAGTGTTCTACTTGGCTGAGTGTTTAGTATCATGGCTAAGAAATAAACAATCATCAATATATTTATCTACAACCGAGGCAGAGTATATTGTAGTAGCAACATGTTGTACAGAGTTTCTATGGATGAAACAAACTCTAACAGATATACAGGTTGAGTATGATGAGCTCATTCGAATCTATTGTGATAATACAAGTGCCATCAGTATCTCAAAGAACCCGGTGATGCACTCCAAGACGAAGCAAATTCCAATCAAGTATCACTTTGTACGGGAACATGTTGCAGAAAAGAACATCAGAGTTGAATATGTGGGCACAAAAGAACAAATGGCAGACATCTTTAAAAAACCGCTTCCACAAGAAGCCTTTTAGTATATTCGCCAGAGACGCGGAGTTATTTCTACTCCAAAATAAATTCTTTTTTAATGTTTATCTTATATGTCTTAGATGTACATGAGGAAGAAACATAAAGAGTATAGTTCAAGTTGGGAGATTAGACGAGTCAGTTAGAGGGAGCAACCCCAAATGGAATGATACCTTTGCCATTGATGAAAAGGGGGAGAGATTTATCAGATGCAAAGGTAAATGCTTGGAGAAAGAGCACAGAGGAATGGTTTCAAGGGGAGCGGTGGTCACAGGGGGAGAAGCCCGAAAGGGAGATACCATTTTCCATTGATGTCAAAGGGGGAGATAGAAACATTGATGAGGAGTATAAGCATGAATGTTATCATGACTAAGTGTTACCATCAATGCCGGTATTGCCATCAATGCCAAAGGGGGATATTGTCAGACAGTTGGCTTAGGTTGATGGATAGTTGGTATGGATTTTTGGTTTTAATTAATGTCAACCATTGGAGAGTGATATTGTAAATTGATCTCAACCCTTAGTGATCGATGTCAACCCTTGGAGAAAGTCTCGTAGCACAAAGGTTTGGGTAATGGACCCAAGGTTGTTTCATGTATAATGGCATGAGTTTTAATACATTTTAAGGTAATACTATTCTAGATTGATAGTACATGTCATTCCATTTCCGGTGGTATGTGGAATGTCACATAACTCCTCACGGTTAGAGAGTTATGGCCATGAGAAGTTGGAGAAGCCAGGTTTGGGTAATGGAGCCAAGTTTGTTTGATGGATAATGGTATGATTTTTTATATATTTGTAGGTAAGAATATTCTAGATGGATAGTACATATCATGTCATTTCTGGTGGTATGTGGAACATCACATAACTCCTCATGGTTTGAGAGTTATGGCCTTACGAAGTTGGAGGACTCTCATATGTTGGCTTGAAGCCCCAAAAGGTCAAATAGTCAAAGTGGTTTAAGATATTTTCAGAAGGTAAATAATAAAGTGAAGTGATGAATGTACTATAATTCAAAGTGAATACAAAATAAATTTTTTAAATAATAAAGTTAATGGATAAATTACTACGTTGACAAGTGGTTAGAAGTGGGTTAGCCCTAAAATAAGGAATGTGGTTTAAGATGGTTAGAAGATAACCCCTTTTTCACATACCCACTACCTCAATCAAATTTTCGTTGATTTCTGCAGAATCAGAACCCCCGAATTACCCATGAAGGCTTAGCACAAGCTAGCTCTTCCTCTCTCTCCATTCCCATGTGATCGCGGGTCATGATCACAGTTCAAAAAAATGCAATGCCTCTTTGTATTTCGCACCTCGGTGCTACAGTGATGTTGAATCGTTTGACTCTGCAATTGTCGAACCCCGACAGGGCTGGCGAATGGCCAATAAGGATGAATCCCTATAGGGTTATCAAGTGGCCAATAGGAACAAATCCCAACAGGGCTAGAGAATAGCCAATGAGAACAGGCCCTGTTGCACGGTTAAGTGGAGTACAGGTGGCAGAGGGGGAAATGTGACACGGTAGTCATCAGGACAAGAGGGGGCCCCACTTCACACGCTACACTATTCCGGACCCCCCCCACCCCCTCATTAAAGGAAGAATGGCAAGGGGGGTACGGAATTCACCTGAGCACCATTGATCAAGGTGAATTAATCTCAACCGTTCAAGAGTTGCACGTCCAATTCCGGAACCCCCCCCACCACTAAAGGAAGAATAGCAAGGGGGCTCTGGAATGAAACCTCAGTCGTAGATCTGGGTGGGTGGATTTTGGCCATCCAGATCTGCTCGTTACTTACCTTAATGCGCATTCACACCCTAGCTTAAAGATGGCATCTCTTCCTCACATCTCACGGTCATCCCAGACCCTGGATCCTCTGAAAGGATCATGTTTGTTCATCGCTTGTAAAGGTTGAGAGGGGTCAAGGAACTATCCTTTGCATTTATTCCCCCCCCCCACATCTATAGGTGTCACAGACTCTGGATTCTCTGAAAGGATCTCATCCGTTGATCGATACTTAACCCTCATACTAACAGGCGGGGGTTTTCAAGTCTTAATTTCGGGATTTGTTGGCACAGGGAAGCATGTCCTTCAGTGTCCCAAGTACCGAAATGTCAAAGTGTTGAACATGCCTCGTTTGGAAATTAGCCCCCAGGGCTACACCTTGGTCGATATGACCTATTCTCATATGACCACAGTTTTATTTCCGTTCGGATTTATCAAGGCGAGAGCCCGACCTCTTGTCAACGGAACTCCCGAATCCCCGATCCTTGATTTCTCGAAATGGGTGATCTTATGACATGTGGCCTCCCAAGATCGGGCGGCCTAGATCTATATCAGGGTTTCCACCATGGAAAGTTCTGAACTCTCGTCACCAGGACTCCTGAGTTCACGATTTTCAATTTCCCGAAATGGGTAATCTCACGACACGTGGCCTCCGTTATTCAAACAGTCCAGATCTATCCCGGGGTTTTCGCCCCTATCCACTGGGGGTTTAACCCTCGGGTAACTCCTGACAAATCAACAGCTATCGGGTTTTCCAGCCGAGATTTGACGGCTCAGATTGGTCCCTACCCGTGCATTCTTCCATGACTCCTTGAACATGGAAAAATCAACGGTCTAGATACTCCCATGGGCCTTGGGGATTTACGGTCCCAATTTCTTCGCTGCCAACGAAGACACAGAAAACAAAGGGGTAAGGCATTTAACACCCTACTTATTCCTACCAATCTAATGGTCATGTGTGACCACAGGTTTCCTAATGGAATCTCATCTGTCGATCAATACCTATCAGGGTTAAGGCACTTAATACTCCATTTTCTTCTTCCGATCTAACAGTCATGAGTGACCATAGATCTCCCAACGGGATCTCGTCTGTCGATTCGATACTTCATCCTTATGCTGCCATCTCAGATTTTCAATAGGATCATTCCTCCTTGTGCAGGGTTACTAAGGCCTTACGCCTTCACATTCTCTTTCCCGGTTCTTGATGGGCTTTTCAAGGAGGGTATCTTTATGGGGAGGTTTTTCTTTTTACCCAGGGTACTATCTGAGGCATATAAGGGTACCTTTCTCCCATGAATTAGACATGCAGTCTGAATTAGGTCGGTAAGCATATAAATAGCGATTTATGAAGACATAATCCATATGTAGTCTTTCCATTATAAACATGCATCTACCAGTATTGATCAAAACACCATAAAGACATTCTTACTCTGGAATCATTCACCATTTCACAGCTTATAAACATAAATGTCAGAATAAATATATATTTCAAGATGCCAGAGGCAAAACACTTATCAGAAATAACACCAGGGGTTATGCAACTGCTGAGAGGGGTGCTCGTTTCCACCCAACCGTAGGCTCAGCGACTCCCAGCGGATTTACCGCTAGCCACCCCCGAGCTGAGACCACGATGCTGTGAGACTGCATCTTTGTCTGCTAGTGACCAGAAGTGAAGGTTACTCTCCTTCCTCTCTGCTATCACTCACTCTGCATATTGCCAGAGTTCTCCTCCTCCCCTCGCGTCTGCCCCCAATTGCTTCTACCCCACGCCTTATCCTCTTGCGAGGTTGCATGTGGTGCAATTTCCCTTGCATTGGTCAGTCATGATGGCTCTACGGATGGGCGGTTCACCACCCCATCCCTCATTAATTCCTAAGGATCCATCTACCTACCAACCTGCGAGACATTTAATTTGGGGCAAGCGAGCCACTTTTGGTTCTCCAGGCCAGTGAATTCCAAATACGGTATTGATTCTCAGTGGAAGTTAATGCCACCTTTCCAGGTGCCTTCCACCGCCATCGTGGTCTCTTTTTCAGCACATCCCCTCTCAACAGTCCTGCAATATAAATTCATAATATTATTCACATTCATTGACCTTTTCCACAAGGTCCATTCACATCACATATTCACATTCATGAGTTTTCCACAGTTCTGGCCAGTCCAGTTATTTTTACAAACTGGGGGAAACAGGGTGTTACAATTCCCTCCCCCTTAAAGGAACATCGTCCTCGATGTTCTTATCTTTTAACATGAATTGCATGTACAGAAGTAAACAAAATCAGATATGCCTGTCTCATGGCATCCTCCATTTCCCATGTAGCCTCATCTGGGCCAAAATGTCTCCACTGCACCTTTACATGTGCAATGGTTCGGTTCCGGAGTAGGGTTTCCTTTCGGTCCAATATGCATTAGGGTTCTGGTAGAAATTCTCCTTCCGGTTCCTCCTGGATCATAGACCAGTCAATTATATGATTAGCATCATGTACATATTTCTTTAATAATGAAACATGGAAAACATTATGTGCTTTTACTGTGGGAGGAAGTGCTA
>JZKD02S0389495.1:345715-360614 GCA_000966675.3 Picea glauca | reverse complement strand
TCCCTGGTTTCTCTAGCACCAACTAGAAGGAAGCACCAACTCCCTGTGTTCAAGCACCCACTTGAACCTTTGAGGACACCAATCCTCCCTAGCTCCTCCCAACCACCCTGAAATAAAGATCTTTGCTACTGAAACTTATTACAGTGATACGATGTTCAACAATGGCTTACCAGACTCATCACTGTTCTGCTACATTTCGTTGCTCTATCTGCCTCATTGCCTTTCTGCACACATGAATTGCGTTGTCTGTTCTTCTTCATTTTACGCTCTGTGCACCATGTCCATTCACTGCACAGTTCCTCTTCTGTGTTATTCAGCTGCTACACTCTGATCCTTCTTCACACATGAATCACCTTCACCAACAACTACCTCAGCAAAACTCCAACAGCAACATCAACCTCATCTCTTCTCTGTACCGTGTATTTATGGCTTCTGTGCACCTTGTGCATGCAATGTTCGCAATGCCTATGCATGCTGACTCTGCACACTTATTATCCACCTCTCGAGTGCTCTGTCTGATCATCATCGAAACTCTTCAACTTCTCTGGCCATTTTCCCACGTGTTTAGCATCACTGGATGTTATGCTGAGATTCCTCAGCCTCTCTAGCAGTTGAGACTCTTCGTCTTCTCTGTGAAAGTCGAGCTTACCTTCTCTATTTCGGTTATAGACTTCAACGCTTATCCATCTGTCAATCCCTTCTAATTATAGTCTTCCTTTACTAGACAAAGCTTGGAGACTCTTCATCTCTTCTGGCGATTGCACAGAGGTCTCTTCGAATTCTCTAGCAGACGTCATCAATGGTTTCTGGCAGTTTTACTATGTCGTGCAACAGTTTCCCTCCGATATTGTTCAAATTCATATGCACCGTTGGATTGAATCCATGGGATCTTGCATTCATTTCGGCATTTCAGAATTCGACAATTCTGTGTTGAGTGTCTTGACACTTTATTTCGCGATCTCTGAAGTTTCGATACAGAAATTTTCTACACTATCTCCGTACCCAATATGACTATGGTCATAACCAAGCGCCTATGCAAAAATCACTTTTCGTGAATTCGCGTTTCGTGAATCTGGAGATGAGGCATCTCGACTTTCTAAGTCGTGATCTCTAAAACTCCAAAGTGGTGTACATTTGCTGACGTCACACGTGGATTGACACGTGTTGAATACTACCATGTGTCACTCTGATTCATGACTCACATGTGCCTGAAGTGTTGAATCAACCTGACACTTGTCATTACCTGGTTGTGCCATGTGTTCCTAGCTGACGTGGTCTGCTGACGTGAGTCAGGTCGACGGTCCATGATCTCGATGAATCAACGATCCAGATATTTTCGAGATCTCGCATCTCGTTGTTCCTTAGTTGGAGGTTCTCGTCACTCCAAGTCACGATAAGTGAAGCTCCGAGATGGAGCTCAGATCAATGATCCACATTCTTGGTGATCTGACAGTCCTGATATTTTCGCGATCTCGCATCTCGTTGTTCCTTAGTTGGAGATTCTCATCACTCCAAGTCGCGATAGGTGAAGCTCCGAGATGGAGCTCAGATCAATGATCCACATTCTTGGTGATACGACGGTCCTGATCTTTTTGCGATCTCACATCTCGTTGTTCCTTAGTTGGATATTCTCGTCACTCCAAGTTGCAATAGGCGAAGCTCCGAGATGGAGCTCAGATCAACGATCCACATTCTTGGTGATCTGATGGTCCTGATCTTTTCATGAATTTGCATATTGCAAGTTTGAGCCTCTTTCCTTTGAATTTCCTGACCTGCGAAACTCTGAAATGGAGTCTTTGTGGTGCTCTAATCTTTCACCACGCATCCTCTTGATCTAACGGACCACGACTGTCATATCTACCTTGTAGCTTCACCATATCTAACGGCTATTGGTCCTTCGTACTTCCCCCAGATCCTACGGCCCAGATATTATTGTGATTTCGCCACTTCACCGTGTGAGTTCTCGACACCTTCAAGTCCCGATCTACGAAACCCCGAAATGGAGTCAACATTGCATTCGACTCTGCGCTAATTCCTCCTAAACCTACGTTGTTCCTATTTGTCCATCAATGCACATTCTGATCCTGCCATCTTCACTGTTGTACTTGCCATCAATGACAAGCATACACTACCTGTTAAGCATTTGCCAACACAACGTTCATAGAAATGAAAGGAATAGCAGGAGAGCTAGGTGAAATGAAGATACCTCTTAAATCTAAGGAAAGACCGATCAGACAGAGACCATACAAACTAAACCCTATATATAAGAAAAAAGTCAAATCATAAATTAATAGGATGTTGGAGGCTGGAATCATAGAACCTATGGAGGAATCTGAATGGGTACACCCTATGGTATTTCAGGAGAAAAAACAATGAGGAATAAGGATATGTGTCGACCTAAGAAAGTTGAATGACATGTGCCTACATGACTCGTTCCCTACTCCTTTCATAGATGAGATGTTGGAGAATGTAGGAGGATAGGAAGCTTATTCATTCACCGACGGATTCTCAGGATACCATCAGATCAAGATAGCCCCATAAGACAAGTACAAGACCATGTTTTCCACAGAATGGGGATCCTACTAGTACAAAGTCATGTCGTTTGGACTAAATAATGCACCAACCATATTTTCCAGAGTAGTCATAGTTGCATTCAAAGAATTCATCCACCAGTTTCTAGAGGTATATCTGGATGATTGGACAATCTATAGTCTATTAAAAGACCATGTAGGGGTGTTGAGGTTGATGTTAGAAAGATATAGGAAGTGTCATATATCTTTAAAAATCAAGAAGTGCATCTTTAGAACACCCTTTGGTATACTATTGGTCCATATAGTATGCAAACAAGGCTTTCTAGTAGATCCTACCAAGATTGCAGTAATTGTTAATCTACCACCACCAAAATCAGAACGTCAGCTAAGAGAAACATTAGGACACACAAGATACTACAGGAAATTTATAAAAGGGTATGCATAGATCACTATGCCAATGGATAAAATGTTAATAAAAGACATCAAGTTTTAGTGGAATGAGGACTGTCAGTGCAGATTGGACACCCTGAAAGCGAAGATGGTAACCGCACCAATATTAGTATTCCCAGATTGGGAAAGTACATTCCATGTGCATGTAGATGCATCAGCCATAACACTTGTATCTATTCTGGCGCAACCAGGATCAGGAGAATCGAACCATCCTATAGCATTCGCTAGCAGAAAACTGTCAGAATCGGAGCAGAATTACAATAACACAGAGAGAGAAGGCTTAGCTATGGTCTATGCACTTTAGAAGTTCAGACATTACTTACTAGGAAAACATTTAAATATGTTTACAGACCATTCATCTCTTAAATACCTTGTCAACAAGCCAGTGTTGGGGGGGAGAATTTGTATATGGTTATTGATGTTCCAGGAATTTGACTTTGAAATGATAGTCAAACTAGGGAATTTGAACGTAGGACCTGATCACCTGTCAAGGATCACTAATGTAGAGGAACCTATGAATCTAGAAGATAACTTTCCCAATGCATAGTTATTTTCAGTCCAAGTAGTTGATGAATACTTCCCATACATCATTCATTACTTGAGTACAGGGACTGCGCCACAAGAATTCAACACTACGCAGAAGAATAATCTGGTATTCAGGGTTGTAGAATATCAATTGATTGCAGGATACTTATATAAGATGGGTACAGACAACATCTTGAGAATATGTGTACCAGAACATGAAATACCTAGGATTTTAGAAGAATCCCATGAGGGAATAGAAGGAGGACATTATGCAGGAAAAGCTACTGCGCAGAAGGTATTGCGCGCAGGACTATGGTGGCCAACTGTTCATAGAGACTCAAAGGACTACTACTAGAGATGTGATGTATGTCATAGGGTCGGTAAACCGAATAGAAGGGACGAGATGCCTCTGAGACCACAAGTAACCTTGCAGTTATTCGACAAATGGGAAATAGATTTTGTGGGGCCAATTAACCCACCAACAAAAAGGTCAGGAGTGAGGTACATTATTACTACAACAGAGTACTTAACAAGATGGGCATAAGCAGCACTAGTAAAATATTGCAGTGCAGAGACAACAACACACTTCTTGTTTGAGAAAATGATCACTAGATTTGGATGCTCAAGGATTTTGATGAGTGACCAAGGCACTTACTTCATTAACATCACTATTAAGGCTATGACTGAGGAGTTTGAAGTTTATCATCAAAAGAGTACACCATATCATCCTCAAGAAAATGGAACAGTGGAATCCTTTAATAAGATCCTCGAGAATGCACTGAAAAATATCTGCAATGTTAATAGGGATGATTGGGACTTGAATATACGAGCAGTAATTTGGGCATACAAGACCACATTCAAAGAATTCACAGGGAAGACACCATTCAAACTGGTGTATGGACAAGAAGCATTGGTGCCATTATAGTTTCTGGTACCTAGTCTATGCGTAGTAGCAATTACAAACATGACTGAGAAAGGTGCAGTACAAGAAAGGATAATTCAGCTGATGATCAAGGAAGACAATAGGATTCTAGCAGGGTTTCATCAAGAGGTACAAAAAGCATGGGACAAATCTTGGCATGATAGACATATTAAGAGGAAAAAAATCAAGGAGGGAGACCTAGTCTTGGTGTACAATAGTAAATCTCTTCAACACCCAGGAAAACTCAGAATGCATTGGTTAGGACCATATGAAGTAAAGAATGTCACAGATGGGGGAGTTGTGCAGTTGAAGGATTTAGGAGGAATATAACTCGAAGGGATGATCAATGGGATTCGACTGAAGCTGTATAGGGATAGTCGACCTCCTATTACTTGAAAAAAAAAAAAGAGCAACAACAGAGGGGGTACCACGCTAAAAATCAAAAGATATAAACCAACTAAAAGAGGCGTAGCGCGTCGAAAATAGAACGTTCACATGCACTCTGAAATGTTAGCGCAACAGGGAAAGGACCAATGATCAGAAAAAGGAGGAAACAACGGAAATGGCGGGTACAGAAAATAGGCGCCAACTAACGGCGGTTATCAAAATTGAATGCCAAGAACGATTGACGGGATGCTACATTAATCGCGTCAACTGGTGATGTTAATGGAATTCAATGGAAAGTATGTGGGAAGCACTAGTTCATTCAAAATGCAACTTGGGTAGTGTCTCCAAGAAGTTTCACATGATTCCTATATAAGGCAAGAACGCGAGGATCCGAAGGCTTATTGCGAAATTGAGAAAAGCACAGAACGATAGAGTATACAGAGCAGAGAGTGAGTTTGAAGGATTTACAAAGAGAGCTAAGCTCAGCGAAGAACATTTATACCACCATGGCACCACCCAAGCTAGGAGCATCATGTTAGGCCTGCAGACGACCTTGAAGAAACCTTAGAGAACTGCAACAACCATAGGGAAGCGAACAACAACCACCTCAACCTACGAAATTCGTCAACTTGGATGAAATCCTGTCTCCCAATATGGAACCAAAGAGCCCCACACCAGTGGTGGAGGAAACCCAATAGACAACACCAGTGGGCATGGATATTGATATGTCAGAAGGAGGACAAAGCTAGCAGGGCCAAGATGCAGGAAATCTTATGCAATTTGAAAACCTTGAAGAAGCCCAGAGGGTTAATGGGACAATCCTGAACCAGACAGAAATGGTCACACCAAAAAGGTCACACATAGTCGTGTCGAAGTAGCCACAGGAAGGCATAGTAGAAGATATCATCGGTCGGGTAGAGGCATATGTAGAAGAGAGAACAATGGAGGCTAGAACCTCGAGTTAGCCACCACAGCATAAGGGAAAGCAACCACTATCAAGATCACTACACAAGAAAGTTTCCACAACCATAGTCTTACCACACATTCCGGAAGGGGTGCGTGTTGCAGCTAACCTATTAGGCCATGTGGAAAAACTATGGTACTCAGATCATGATGTGACCAACACGGACAAGTTTTTGGATTTTGCAAAGCATGTTTACCTAGATACTATGGGTATAGGACACTTCGCCAAACCAATTAACCAACCAAAACAATGGTTAGTCGGACTAGCCAACACCGAGATTCTAGGCCTATTGGAGATCCCACACTTTGGAAGGGGGCAAGACATAAACAACTAGGTTAAGAAGCTAATGGAAGTTACCCATGGAGGATACCTATGGGTGGAAGATCTTGTCTCGATAGATGTAGAACTCATTACATATATTACAAGGATGCCATCTCAGGGGCAGACACCCACACAATTCCTCGATGACAAAACGAAGGAGAAGGAACTGGCCGAGGAAATGAAGAAGACATATGGTATAGAAAAAAGGTTGCACTGAATCATAATTAAGCACATCAGTGATGCAGAAACAACGATGGCCACAAAACTCATAATGTGCAAGTTTCTCAGGAAGTGATGCAAGGAGGAAGTCCCTGTCGAGGTTGTCGCAGCTGCAACACAGTGTGCAGAGGGCACTGTACTTAGTTGGGCCATGTACTTATTAAATATGTTCCTTGAACATTGAAAGGACGCGTAGGACCCGGGGATAGAATTTCACTATTCTTGGCTACTCATCCTAATCGCTTTGGTCAGATGGAGGGAGCCTAAGTATACATACTTTTCTGAGAGATCCGCTCGTTATCATGCAGCACGATACCTATCAATGGGGATCACTTCAGACCCTAAAAACAAAAGTGTGAATGTAGGCATGTTTGTAGGGTATTATAACGACCTGCAGGAAAGAATTTCCAACACTTAGCGGGTTACGCCAGAAGTGGTCACACAATATCAGGGCATAGCCAACTTTAAATTGACCAGGCATGTAATATGGATCCAAGCACAAAAGGATCCTAAGAAGGAATGGATACAACTGTGATACTGCGTCAAGGAAGAGGATGTAGAAATGGACATCAAGGATTGGCAGTATGACTTGAGAGTTCTAGTCCTAAATCAAGAGATGTCCACGGATAAGGAGGTTGATGCAAGGAAAGAACATACATCTACAGTAGAAAAAATAACACCCAATAAGCCAAAGATAGGACAAAAGTTGGGGCAATAGAAGAAATGGGGTGTCACAAAGAAAGGTACCCAGGCGGGGCAGAAGAACAACACCCAAGTGTCGCAGGAATAGGAGAAAGAGATTGAGACAGCACAGGGGACCACATCAAGTGCTACTCAATAGGATCAAGGCCAGACCAAGAGGACAATGATACAAATGGGGGGTGCACTAAGGTGCACAAAACACCACCAGAATATGCAATCACCGAGGACGATGCGGACCTCATGGCCCAAATGGTCTAGGACTGAACAGTCGAGGATTTTGACGAAGCCCGGTGCCAAAGGGACAAGATTTAGGATGATTTGGCTGACATGAGGCAGATCAGAGAAATGTAGAGGGTCAACAAAGGAATAGAATCATTCCCCGCAGAATCACAGACAGGAGCCAAGGTTGGGTCGAGCGAGAAAGAGACAATCTAGACGATAGCACAAGTGAGTTTGACTTTTCATGTTACACCCAGCATGTTGTGCATGGATGAAATTGTAAGCCAGACACCATTGAAATATATGGCACAAATAGAGTTGGTAATGGGGTGGATACCAACCAAGGCATTATGTAAACTGCAAGTCAGTGTCAGACAGGAGGTACAATCGTGTGCATGCATGAATGCAGTAGAACTGCAATAGAAGAAGGACAACAAATAATTGTTGGAGTTGGTTCTCGAGTAGGTAAAGCTCGATACCAAAGATGATAAATATCATGCATATAGGCTCGGGCGGGGATTGCTTTTAGCCTATGATAGAATTCTGAAGAGCGCGCAGATAGCACATCTCATGACAAGGAAGAAAATTGATCAGATTCTGCATGCAATCGATCAATATAGGAAGGAGATCAAGAACCTCCAGGAACAACTAATACCTACCACTCCACCAGAGGTGAAGGAGCAAAGGAAGCAGGAAGCAGCAGGGAAGATGGAGGAAATGGAACGACAAGTCCATGCAGCTACCGACTTGTTTAAAAAAGTAGCACAGTTATGGACAAAGCTGGAGGAGGATCAACATGTCTAGTACTGGGACCAAGAAGAGGAGAATATAAGCGCAGCTATATAGGACCTAAAGCAGAGGTAGAAGATGATGAATATCACTGAGCGACTCAAAGGAGTACAGGATATGAAGAATTTATAAGCAGAAATCATAGCCACGTAGACACAGAAGAAGGAGCGACAAGCTCAAATGGAACCTCTCCAAGAGTGGGCAGTGGATGTCATTATGCAAGTAGAAGAGGCAAAGAAGAACATGGCACAAACTCAGGCATACTGCATTGAGATGATCAGTGAGGATATTATAGCGCAAGTGTTGGACACACTCAGAGAAAAGACCGTGCAGGCTCAAGCACAAGCAAGGGAACTCACAGAGAATTTCCAAGCTCTCGCAGGAGTTGTTGAAGAAGCGCACAAAGTTTAGGTGACTCGGGACGAGCCACATGTCATTGTTGGGGGCCTGTTGGATGGAGGCCTAGTCAGGAGAAAAGGCTATTTTGGGAAGAGAAGCATGTAAGGAGAAAAGGACAGCTAGAAGGAAAATTAGCACATGTAAGGGAAGCAAGTGAGGTGTGCATGCAAGGAATACCTAACGATGTTAGGGTTAGGGTTTTTGTAATGTATTGTAATGGTTGATGATCCAAGAATATAAATAGGTAGTACTTAGAGGGAGATAGGGAAATATATATCAGATGAGAGGGGGGCCAACCAAGGAGGAGGAAGTTGTAATAAATGTACTACTCAATAAGCTAGTGAGCTACAAAGGTAGTGAGCGACTCGATCTCGAGGTTTATATCGCAGGTTGAGGAGCCTGGTGCAATCTAGTCAGCCTCACAGGGAGAGAGGAGCCTATAGAAGAGAGTAAGACCTAAGAATGTAAACACACACGGCGTGATATATTACTGAACCATAATAAAATATTGAGAGCCAGATATTTGTGGACGTAGCCTGAGGGGGTGAACCATGGTAACACCTGTGTTATGTGAATGAATGTATGCATCTTTATTTGTGTTAAATGTTGAAGGTTAGATGAATGAATTAACTAGTTGAAACTGATATTCTGCATGCATGAGTAGAATGAATGCTATAATCATATGTTAGATTGAATGAATAAAGATTACAGAGTATAACCGCATATCTCCACTCATTCCTAGGTTGCAAACACCTGAGTATTGCAGCCACCCATAGAGCTATCTCAGGTGAGACTGTGCAGTACACCCTGTGTGTTGCGCTTCCTTCTGGTCTTCCAGAGGGGCCGATAGTTTTAGAGAGATTTTGGTGGGATATTATCAAATATGAACCAAGGTCAATCTATGATAGTAAGGTAGGATTATAATAACCCATAAATAATCCTAAGTATAAAAGACAAAGACCAATAAAAGGGTTAAAATCCAACAATCCCTGACCCGTGTAATAAAGTGACTCAGCTCACTTACAATGTTAGGTCACCTTGTTATCCAATTCCCTTCCTTAATAAATTTGATGGTGAAAACTTATCTCAGGAACCATCAAACCTTGGAATTCTTGAAATCCATCTTGCTGGAGGGCATTCCTGGGGAAATTAAAAAAAAAAAGTAATAAAAGTAAAAATTTATAACTATGGAAACCCTCTCAGCACAGTTAAACAGACCTTGTTTGAAAACTAGCTTGCTAGTGGACAAGGTTTTCAAATAAAAATTTCATTTTCAATTTGTAACGCTTTTTGAATAAATATCTTTAAGTTTCACTACTCCATCAGAAGGTTGTCCCAAATCTCAATTTACAACTCACACTTTGCTTCGAGGTTCCAAGCTTCACATTGTTCTTTCTTGCATAATTTTATATCATTGTGGACCATCTCAGGCTATCATATATTTGTTGAAAATCTCATGGACTTCTTAGGTAAATGTAGGTATGTTTATTTTTCTTTTATTTAATCTAAATTCATTGGATGTTATGATTTGTATTTGGAAAATCACTTGGGTCTCTATCCTACTTCTTCATCTTTTTCCACTTCTTGGGGGTGGAAAATATCTTCAGTTTTGGGAGGGGACACCATCACCTTTACATCCCATAACATTACCTCACTATTCTTTTTCAAATACACTCCAATATCCATGCATGAGAAGGATTATGAGTTTCCCTATTATTACTCCACAAGAACCAACAATAGAAGGTATTGTTGTTGTCACACAAGAACCAGCAGTAAAAGAAAAAAATTCCTTGTTGTTGTCACACAAGAATCAGCAGTAAGAGAAAAGAAGGCCTTACTGTTGTCAAGCAAGAACCAACAGTAAAGTACCTTGTTGTTACCACACAAGAATGAATAGTAAGAGAAAAATAAGGTATTATTTTTTCTCCATAAGAACCAACAATAGAAAAATAAATAGTTGAAAGGGACAATCAACATCTGCTAATACCATATCTTGATCCATGAGCATTTGTAGGCACACTGCATTAAAAGATGTTTTTTAGCAACATTTTTTCCAAGTAGATCATAGTCCATCTGCAGGATTTATGTTGTATGAGAACATGCAACATCCTTAGTTTGGGGGGGATGGACTTTTGTGAACTCCATATTTAATACAGGATTGTTGTAGTTGAGGATAACATTTTTATTTCTCTAGAAAAATGTTTTCAGTTTGGGGGAGTAAGGACTATAGTGCATTCCATACTTAACACAACATTTTTTTCTTATCCTTTCCATTTAATAGAAAATTCTTCAGTTTTTTTTAGTGGGGGGAGACGGGAACATTGTTAACAAGACATGAATAAATTACACAATAGTTGCAGCAACACTGAGTGGTCATGTTGTTGCAACACATTTCCAGTTGCTGCAACACCAGAAACATAGTTGTTGCAACACCAAAAACACAGTGGTTGGAACACCATAAACAAAGTTGTTGCAACACCAGAAATCCAATTGTTGCAACACCATAAATCCAGTTGTTGCAACACCTGAAATCCAGTTGCTACAACACCAAAAAGTTAGTTACTGCAATACAGTTGTTGCAGCATTAGAAAGGTAGTTTTTGCAACACCAGAAAGATTCTAAAGAATCCATTCCTACATAGTTTTGGGTATGTACAACATCAGTTATCATTTTTAGTGTGGAATTCTAAGGAAGCCTTATTGTTGTTGTTATAGTCCAAAAATTCCTTACCTATGCATACATGACATTGGCCTTTCCACTTACATAGTTTTCCAAAATATTATTGAGGCTTCTTCTTAAAAAACCATTTTTTGGAAAGTGTATGCACTCTGCTAAACTGATAGCCCGCGTACACACACGTGCTGCATACTAGTTATCCCATGTACATACGCGATTTGCATGCTAGTTAGCCCGTGTTTACCTCCAAAAGTTTCAAAAAATAAAATTGCAAGGAATTCAGCGGAGTTTACAGGATATAGAGGGTTTCCCAACCATTGTACCCATTGTATATTGTCCCCAAACCAAATAACCATCTTTCTCATATCAAAAGAGGTCTTGGGGTCTCATTTGGAGATCAAGCAAGAGAATAAGAAAACTCTGTCAAAATCCCTTCCCCTTGTTATCCCAAGTTTTGCATCCCATTCTGAGTTTTGTCCTTATCCTTCCCCTCCATCCCTTTCTCCTTATACAACCCTTTCTCCTTTCCCAAGTGTTAAGTTGGTTGTGAGAAGCTAGCATGAGATTGATGCACTTGGAGCCACGATAGAGGAGCCCGAACTTGGTTCAGGGAGCGATTGCTGACGAAAGTTGTAATCTTTTCGATCTCAATATTGAATAAAAGAGTTCATTATTGTCCCAAAACATTATGTCTATATACTTGTATTGGCTTATGCATTTATGTCTATATCTAAGCATTGAAAGTCATAAGTAGATATTGTATGTGTTGTAGCATTGTTTTCCTAAGTTTTTGTAGGTCAGCTTTCGGAGGAGACCCGTGATCTAGGAAGTTGCAAAGGTGAAAGAGGTCTACATCATCCAGAAGGACTTAAGGTGCACCCATTGACCTTCTTTCCTCTCTCTTGTCATTCAGTTTAGATAATTTTTGGGTAGCTTAAGGGTAGAATATTATTTTAAGGGAATTTAGTGCTCTGCCTATACCTAGACCCAGTATAGGGGGATTTTCCCTGATATTAGTTTCTACACAAGAACCGGTAATAGGAAGCCCCATTGATGCTACACAATAACTAGTAGTAAGAAATAAAACCTTACCATGTCATGAGATTTAAACTATGATGATTTGATATTGCTCATGTTATAACACTATTGTTGCTACTCCAATTTTTATGTTATAAGTAGAGAAGGATTCATTCATATACCAAAATATTTGCATTAGTTGGTCATGATTTTTGGTGAAGATACAAAATAAAATAGGAAAAGTATGCTCACGAAATTTCACAGTGAATCAGTTTGTAGTTTGAGAGAAAATGGTCAAAGAAGTTTGTTGCAACACCTCCAAGTTTGTTGCAACTCCATTAGGTTTGTTGCAGATTCACCAGAATTGATTGAGGATGTTAATTTTGAAGTTTGAAGTATGGTTCATAATAAATTATAGAAAATGTTAACAATATAGAAGGGTATACAGTTAGAGAGAGAGAGAGAGAGAGAGAAGTGTCCCTAAATTCTGGCTAATATAGAGGTGTTGGGTTGCATGAGGACATGCGATAGTTTCAATTTGGGGGAGATGACGAGCTCCAAAAATTACATCCTTTTATACCATATTTTTCCTACCTCTAATCCATTTCTGCTTACCTAGACCTTGTATCAATCCATCATTGTGTGAGATTTAGACTTAATGTGTTTCCATTACATTTCTTTAGTAGTTTACATGAATTTATGATTAAACATTAGATAAATATCATATTTGCATTTATCTTTGACAAATGGGTTGGTTTGTTGATTGTTGTAGAACCATTTTTATTGTTGTTACTCCTATAACTGAAAATATACAAAGTGGCTACTTGATATTTTTAGTGAAGAGGAACATGAGACTTGGTGTAATGCAGACTACAAGCGTCGCCACAACTGTTGCAACACCATGCTTCATTTGTTGCAACACCTTTGGCACATGTTGTTGCAACACCTCTAGTGAAACTCCGTCACCGAATGCATATTTTCGCAATACTAATCAATGGACCATACGTGTTGCAACTCCTCCAAAGAAAAAATAATTTGAACGTTGTGGGGCCAAGCTATTTTGGGAAAATAATAAATGATGAAATATATTGTTCCAAATATGATTGGGAGGCTACAACTCATGATTAATGCTACACCCAAAATTAAAGGCATCCAAATCAGAAGTGATTTTCATACGAATATTTCATATGAATATTTGGGAGCGTTGGGGATAAATTAGAAAATTCCACAACATGGGTTTTGTGCAAAACATGCCCAATTAAGTGTCTCACGACCAATTTCCCTAGAAAATGTGTGAGGTGGACGGTACAAGTTGTTATTTGAAGGAAAATTTCCTGGATTTATTGTTGCACCCACTTTCTAAACTTGCTAAATGGAGCATCCACTTCAGTAGCATAGATTTGGCCACATATCCACATTCCACCTTCCGTCAGCAAGCTAACAGACCACAACCAGTTATGTCTTAAACAAGAATTGATTGGGTATTTTTTCCATTCAAGGATTTTGTTGTTGTAACAATTCCTTTGCATGGATTTCATGTATAAAAATAGTCATTCGCCTCTGCCAGAAGGAAAAGGACTCTTAGAGCACAAGTCTGATTTGTAATGGAATAAGTTTTTCAATTTCTCATTTCTAATTCGTGATTAATTCATTTGTTTAATTTATTATGTTCTTGATTGATTCATTTAATTAATTGTAGTGCTATGAGCGTTAATTTATTTAATTAATTGCAATGTTGTGAGTGTTGATATAGATTAATATCGACACTTTATTCTATGGAGGCAGAGCCCACTCCAACAGAACATAGTGTTGCATAGATTAGATAGTTTTCCTTAATTTTTCGTTGTGTGATTTAATTCTGCAAATTTTCAATTATTTGTCATGTGATTCAATTCATTTATATTTTTAATTATTTAGGAGTGATTATATTTATTTATTCATTCATGCAATTAATTATATTTATTTATGTTCTTAATGCAATGATTATAATTGTTATTCGGAGTAATGATGAGGATCACCTTTGCAAGGATTAGTTTAGTTGGTCGGTTGAATTAGTTAAATAGTTTAGCTGCAATTTCAATTACATTCAAACTGTGGTCACAACCATGAGGGATTACAAGATGGTTGAATTAGTTTAGTTGTGATTTCAATTACACAGATCAGGGTTACAGCCGTGAGGGATTCCAAGCCAACTAAATTTCTTTAGTTACGATTTCAATTACATTCAATCAGGGTCACAACCAGGAGGGCTTCCATGTCGGTTGAATTAGTTTAGCTTACTTTCCTTCCATCATGTGTGGATTTTGTTTCTTGTAGTTTGTAGAACCTTGCAAATTGTGAACTATCTATACTTTCCTAGAAAAAGTAATCATTGACACTATGAATACAACATATAGAAAGAATATTTTTTCCTGCATACACAGTGCATGGAAGTTTGCAAGTTCCATGCAATCCTTGGATTGATAATTAAATGCACAGTCTGTCTAACTATCTTCTTTAGAAATTAGGGAGGTGATTAAAAATTCTCATCACTTATTATTATTGTTTTGAACATTGTTTGCAAATGATCTCATTTGTGAGCATAGTGCACATATAATTTCACTATTTTCATAGTAAATTTGGTGGAGAATCTCGTTGAGGTAACAATTATCCATACTTCCATATGATGGTATTTGTAGAGGTGGTACTGATTTTTATTGTACCTAGATGGATCAATTTTCTTTGGTGTTCAGTGTTTGAAGTTCCTATCAAATTAAGGGGTGATGTTATGTAATTTTA
>JZKD02S0389495.1:333550-345687 GCA_000966675.3 Picea glauca | reverse complement strand
GGGGGTTGTTGGTTGGAACTAATGGTTCTTGGTGTAACATCACCTTGTTAAAATGTGTAGTAAAAAATTAAGAGGAATCCAACCATTAAGTGAATCGAAAGAGGAATGGACCCAACTAACCATCAACTGGGAACACGAAGTTGACTATGTCCACTTGATGATTTCATATCCACTTTTTATGGATAGTTATGGTGGTGTATGGTCCCATACATTAAGGGTTTGGTCACCTATCCAAGAAATATATATACAATCTCTTATATTGGTTTGGCATACATCTCATAACAAGATCTACTCATGGAAATTTTCTCATTGTGCTTAAGTTCTAAATTTGTCTATTAACACTACTACTATTCTTGGAATCTTTGTCTTCACTTTTGTTATTTTCTACATATTCCAACACCATGCGATAATTAAATGGACCAAAAATATGTATTTAATTATTTTTTAAAAACCAATATTTAAATTGAAATTAGTGCACCATATAGAACATTGCACCAGGCCGGTGCTTGTATAAGTACAATGTGCGCCAATGATAGTTTGTTTTAAATTATTTTAAACTGATTAGTTTTACAAATTAGTGCAACCTAACTTTGATATGCATGTGATAATATGCAATATGCAACATATTGGATTAAGCACAACAAATTTAAAACATCTGTGAAAACATCCCATCACCTACCTTTGCTAGAAATATCGACTATAAATAGAGAATGGAGAAGTGGTACAGCAAAAACCTTCACTAATTGATTTTTTCCTTGTAGTGTTTTAATTAACTACATTCCAGGATCTTGTTTTCATTATTTTGAGCTCAGCGTTTTTAAATTACCATAGGATACATGACTTTGATGACTACCTTTTGTATTCTTTCCTGTATGCTTCTTGATATAAAATGATGTTATCCTGTAATTTTTCTTAATGACGCATTATCATCTTTTATTTATTTTATTTTGTCAAATAATGCAAGTAGTCTTCCACTTACAATGTTTCTTAGTATGCATGGATGTTTTAGTTGAATTATTTCCCTTGTAAAAATTTGGATCATTTCCTTTCTCTTTTAGAATAAAAATGGGTCCCTGCCCAATCCAATTGTTAGAAAAACAGGATCATGGACCAATAAAATAAAACAAATGCAGAAATAAAACACAAAAGATACACAATACAATAGAGACACAGATATACGTGGTTCACCTAGTGTGGGCTACGTCCACCAGAGAAATTTCTAGGTCCTTCCTTTATTATTATCTAGCAAATGAAGGGATACAACCTACAACACACCCATTGTAACTTCCTCTTCTTTCTCTCACGGACTCCTCACTTAGAATACAATATTTGCAATGATACATAGACATAATATATTTCCATCATAAAAGAGGGTTGTCTTCTAGGGAAAAAAACCCTAACATAGCTTCTACCGTCAGATCTATGACCTTATAATGAACGGTCTAGATTTACTATGAAATTACAATATACATTTACAAGGCAATTTTTCCTTCAGGGGTCTGCTTTCCCTCGGACCCTGCAAGGGGGTAACCCCACCCTGCACTCCCCTGCGTGAATGATTTTACATTCTTCTGGGTTGTAAAGTCTTCATGGGGTATAAACACGACTGAAAACAAATACCTCTGAATCAGGAAGATAATCAGGCTCCATAACCAACAATCTCCCACTTGGAGACTGATCTCAACAACTCCATTGTTATTGTATCTGTTGGAATATGATCCTTCTTGGACCTGGTGAATTTCTCATATTCACCTTCATGCTTGAAGACCAACTGAAACTGAGCAGGAACTCACTTTCTCCTTGGTTACTCCCTTTGTTAACATGTCTGCAAGATTCTGGCTAGTGTGTATTTTTTCCAACTTTGAATATCCATCTTCCAATACAAATCGTATGAAATGGTACCTAAGTTGTATATGCTTAGTCTTCGAATGAAAAGTTGAGTTCTTTGCAAGATGAATGGCACTCTTAGTGTCATTGTACAACCTTTTGTTCTCCTTCCTCTTTCCCAATTCCTCCATAAAAATCTGTAACCAAATCATTTCTTTACTAGCCTCTGTAGCAGCAACATACTTTGCTTCTGTTGTTGAAAGTGCAACAACCTTTTGCAGTTTAAAAATCCAACTTATTGTTTTTCCACCTATAGTAAAAACATACCCTCTGGTGCTCCTCCTACTATCTTTATCACCTGCCATACCTGAATCAACATATCCCTATAGAATAGTGTCTGAACCTCCAAAACATAATGCATGAGTATAAGTACCTCTCAAATACCTGAGAATCCACTTTACTACCTCCCAATGTTCTTTGCCTCGATTTTTCATATACCTTCTCACAACTCCCATTGCATGTCCAATATCTGGTCTTTTGCAAACCATCGCATACATCAAGCTACCAAATGTTGATGAATAAGGGACCCTGGACATGTATTCTGTCTCCTCCTATGTCTTGGAACACATTTCCTTAGTTAATTTGAAATGGTTGGCCAAAGGTGTACTAACTGGTTTTTCATTCTTCATTCTAAACCCCTCCAGCACCTTTTCTATGTACTCACCCTGAGACAATGTCAATTTGCGATTTTTTCTATCTCTTGTTATTCTCATACCAATGATTTTCTTTGCAGCACCCAAATCCTTCATCGCAAATGAATTAGCTAATTTCTTCTTGAGCACATTTATATCCTACATATTAGACCCTGCAATAAGCATGTCATATACATACAATAGAAATATAATATAGCTTCCATTTTCTAGCCTTTTAAAATAAACAAAGTGATCAGAATAACATCTACTATAACCTTGTTCTGTCATAAACCTGTCAAACTTCAAATTCCACTACCTTGGAGCTTCCTTTAGGCCATACAAACTCTTCTTCAACCTGCATACCAAATTCTCCTTCCCTTTGACCTCATACCCATGTGGTTGTTGAATATAAATCTCTTCCTCGAATTCCCCATGGAGAAAATTTGTTTTTACATCTAATTGTTCAATATTCAAATCTTCTACTGCCAAAAGACTTAAAATAGTCCTAATTAAAGTCATTTTAACAACAGGAGAAAATATTTCATCAAAATCTATACCTTTCTTTTGTGCAAACCCCTTTACAACAAGTCTAGCCTTGTACTGCTTTTGCCTCCATCTTCTTCCTTCAACTTGTAAACCCATTTATTCTATAGTGTTATTTTTCCTATACGAAACTAAACCAAATCCCAATTCTGGTTATTTACTAGGGAATCCATTTCCTCTTTCATAACTTGCTCCCACTTCTTTTTAGTGTCTACCTGCATTGCCTCTTCATAACATTCTAGTTCACCAGAATCAGTCAACAATAAATAATACAATGAAGGAGAGTATTGTTCAGGGGGTCTACTTAACCTGATAGATCTTCTAACAACACTTGCAGGAGTTTGAGGTACCTAATGCTCCTTTTTTTGTACTTTTTGATTTTCTGGTTCCTTTGGAATTTCTTTTTCAGTGATCTCATCAAGCACTGTGTATTTTGGTTTTTCCTTTTCTTGTATCTTTCCCTGCAACTGATCTTTGTAAATGACCTTCTCATTGAATATGAAATCTCTACTCCTAATGATTTTGTGATTTTCATAACCCCATAATCCATAACCGAAATAATTAACACCCTTTCCAATAAAGGTACACTTCTTGGAATTTTCCTCAAGCTTTGTTCTATCGTCTTTATCAATATGGACAAATTCTTCACAACCGAAAGTCTTCATAAAAGAATAGTTTACCTTTTTACCTGTCCATGCCTCCCCTGGAATTACACCATCCAAAGAGCTTGAAGGTCCTCTGTTTATTAAGTAAACAGTAGTATCTACAACATCTACCTAGAACTATAAAGGAAAACTAGCATGCAATCTCATACTCCTTGCACGCTCCACGATTGTCTTGTTCATCCTTTCTGAAACACCATTTTCTTGTGGTGTTCCTGGAACTATCTTCTCTCTATGAATCCCATGGTATCAAAAATAATCATCAAACTCCTTGCTGCAATATTCACCTCCATTGTCTGATCTGAGACACTTCAACCTTTTTCCTATCTCATTCTCAACCAAAGCTTTCCATTTCTTAAAAGTATCAAAAACATCATATTTTTGTCGAATGAAATAAACCCAAGTTTTTCTAGTTGCATCATCAATAAAAGTAACATAATAATGAGAGCCACCAAGAGATGATACATGAGATGGTCTCCATATATTTGTATGCACAACCTCTAACCTTTCACGATGTTATCACTAAAATTTCATACGCAAATGGTTATAGGAATCCAGCATCTCCAAACATCTATTATTTCATCCATGGACCAAAAAATTCATTTCCAAAAGGTCCAAAACTATACAACCAGTAATAAAATCAGCATGCGCTAAGACTACATAGGTAGCGCGCGCACCTACGCCATCCAGAAATGCAAGAAAAGCGCACATGTGCACAATGTGAGACTATGAACGCAAAAAACCATGCACCCCTTAGAACTACGCATTTATGATTGTGTTCATCCTTCCACCCACTTCTGGTTTAGCTTCCAAGTCGATTTGACCTGGCTGGTAAAAGACCTAAGGGTGCCCTAAAAGGCCCCTTGTTCACACTAAAGACTAGTTGAATAATGCCTCAAAGCTTTGCTATAAAAAGAGGCCATGGGTGCACTATATTTTAAAGGAATTCATTTGTATTGTTATGTTCCCTATATTCTCTTGGAGGATCCTCTTTCCTTGTCAAGAGCATACAAGCACCATTTCATTTGAGCTATTCACTTCACCTCTTAAGTGAATGAGCTTGGGATTTCTTCACCATTTCCTTCAAGTTTTCTAGTTGTAAGAAGAGCTCAATCTTTGGGGGTTCAAGAGCCCTCCCTTGGAGGAAGAGGGGACCCATAAGTCTCCCTTTCTCTTTGGTGTTTTCTTTCCACTAATACAATCCTTTCCATTGGTGGCATGAATGTTATTTATTTCTTTTTCTAATGTCCTTATGCACTCTAGTTTAGTTTATTTTATTGTTCTTAGCTTAGTCTTTTGTTTATATCACATGATTGATGTTTCTAACTCTTGCATTCATTGTTGTCTTGCCTAGCTAACCCAACTGTGCTTGTAAGCGTCTGCATTTTGCTCATCTAGGTGACGAAAGAGACGCAACAAATTGGCGACTCCACTAGGGAAAGGTATCAATTTCATCCCCCATTTGGGTTATTTTATCTCTTCCTTCTATTTCTTTAACTTGCAGGAACCATAACTTGCCCAAGACGACTTGCAGAAAGACAAATTCAAAGTTGAGCTGAGAGAATTTCATCTGAAATTTTCTTCATGGCCGTGTAACAGACAGTGCACGCATGTTTTAACCCATAGGTGCGTCTTCAGTGCTTGTGCACCAAACCTCAGTTTTGCTCAACTCATTCTGCACACCTACACCAAAAGGTTGTTTTTGTTCTGCACATTGGCGCCACATGCACCTTTGTCCACTCTGCAACCCAAGCATATGTCCAGAAAAACACACATTGTAAGGTTTTTGTGATCTATGGAGGGCCCATAGCCTTCTTGAACTTGATTTCATGCACATTGGAATATGCACCACACTTAGATTCCCTCTCCATATAAAGGGATTAGTCAAAACATAGGCACTTAGGGGGTTGAAATCGTTATTTTTTCCTCTTTTTGTTTTCATTTTTCCATAGGGATGGCTTGCTTTGACTAAAGTTAAGCAGAAATCATTCTATATCACATATAAAACTTGCATTGAGACCCGAAATTAGATATCAACCATCGAGTATGCTCTTCTCTCGTGCCATAGAGCGATCTTGAGAATCAAAATAAGATTGAGGGAAAATTTTGTCTCCCTTAAAAGACAAAATATTTAGGAGAGGACAACATCCCACTCGGGACTCCTCTTAGTTTATTTTTCAAACACATCTTAAAATTGTAAGGGCCCATACATGCCCACATGCTACAAAGATAGGATAGTGTTGAAATTTACTTTCTTAGATTAAATCACTAGGGAAGTTTAAAGGTTTTGTAACGGGCTCATACATGCCCACATGTCCACAATATAGGATAGTTTTGAATCTTTCTTAGATTAAATCACAATAGGGAGTTAAAGGATTGGTAAGGACCCACATGTCCACATGCTAGTTTCCTAGGGACTTTAAAATTCCACAAGGTTGTAATAATGACACATAGTAACTTAGGTAATCAAGACTTGTAAGGACCATGCGAAGTCCGCATGCAGAAAGGTGACACCTAAATTATTAAAAACTTGGCACACTTTCACTTATTCACACACAAAGTCACCAATCACTCACACAGTTTTATCTAGAAATTGTGGAGGTTGATGTAAGTTTCCTCCAACGGGATTTTGAAATTCCCCACCCTTTTCTTGACAAGACTATCCGCTCCCACTTAATTTCAACGGGGTTGGTTCACACCCCCAATCTCTCAAACAACCACATCTATAATTTTCTAAAAACTCACTAAGTTTTCCTCCACGGGAGGTGCCAAAAGAACCTTTTAGTTTAGTTAGGATCATGGGGGTAGGCATCCAAGTAACCCCTCATTATCTGGTTCTCACATTGTCAAAACATTATAAGTTGACAAATAGGGAACTTTTAAATCCTCCAAGTCAAGTGTTCCTACACCATAAGGCAGGGAGATACCCGTGAAGGGTTGAAGGCTGAGGTCCGGTTGTTCTGTGCATCCCCCCTTGAGGCACCCACCTCTTGGATGGGACCCAGCCCGTGAACCATTTCTGAGGTTGAAAATCTAAATGTTTCACTTTGACCGAGGTACCTAGTGGACAAATTTTAGGACATCTACCAAGGTGGCAATTGTAGGTTGAAATTGCACCTTGATCAAATTTTTTGTGGCTATTGGGAAATATCGCTAGCTCTTTTGGGATATGCACCCTCTACCCCTCATTATAACTGATTACTTCATCCTTCACTAGTTCCTCATCTAATGGATTCAGAACCCACTGTCGAGTGCTATTAGAAGGTCCAGTGCTATTTGAGAGGAAGGATGTTACATATTTTAGGACACGAGCATTTGTTTTCTTTGTTCTCCCACACGGACAAAATCCACCTATCCACATGTATGTTTCTTTATCAATTGATTTATGTATGATGCTCTTGTTATTGCATGCGATTGTGAGATATATTGTGAAGGTCCAAGTTATAACAAAGACTCTTGTTCATTTATTACTCTCATCACCATTTTTTCACACATCCACTTGGCTAGTTGGACACCATAGGGGACCCACAGAACCCCCATCGGTCCAGATGCTTGCTAAACCTCCGTCCCATTCTAGGGGGAGTTCCTAGTCTTGCCAACTCATCAGTTCCACCTTCTCACACTCTCATGAGAGCTACCATCATTGGATTCACTTTACTTGGTTCCACTTTACTTGGGTCCACTTCCCAAGGTTAACCACCCGCCCACTTTCCTTTACAAGGAAGCGGGGGGCACACTTCTTCCCCAGGAGGAAGTACAACCCCACCTTGTTACATGTCAAAATTGTTCAACTGGATAAATGTCGCATGTTCCTCTCAATTGTCGTAAGTATCGCATATTCCTCACAACTTTCGCAAGTGTCGCAACTTCACACCTGAAAAGAGCTCAAAAATAAAGGTTTTTGAGGGGGAGCGCTCCTCTAGATCAGCCTTAACAGCACTGGCGCCCCCCTATAAGGCTTCAAGGAGTGTCATAATGCTTCCTTGCCTTTCTGGGGGAGGGCTGCTCACTTTTGGAGTGCTGGCACTGCCGTAACCTACTCAGGGAGTGCTATAACGCTCTGATACCCCTTTTGCAGGAGCGCTGCCTAATCTGAGGCAGTTGTTGGCCCGTTGAGGAGAATAAGGGGAAGATCTTTCAAGATTAGAAGGAAATTGTATTCGAATTCTTAGTTTCATCATGAGATCCTTGATCCAAGGAAGAGGTTCCCCACTTGTTCTAAAGATAACTCAAGAGGTTAAGCTCCTCTCAACCTATATAAAAAAGCTCTATGATGGTGGGAAGGAGGGAGAATTGCTAGCACGAAACCTATGATCTCATAGGAAACACATAGTCAGCCAAAGGAGAGTGATCAGTGAAGCTGCTGCTATCCAGGTTGTGGATCTTTCGAGAAAGGGTTAGACGAAGGGGACTTGACGAAGCTGTCGCATTTGCATCTACGATTGTAAGTACTGCTATCGTTATTCTCATTAATATGACACGCTTGGCCTATTTCTTTCTAGTTTGTGTCTGATGTTATGTTATCACCCCATAAATTATGGGATTCAGTTGATGACTTCAATATTATCTGTATCTGGTGATCTTGTTGACAAATGATATTTCATTCTTCAAATAATTTGTGAAAAGAAAAAAGAGCAAAAAGAAAAGAAAAAAGAAAAAGAAAAGAAAAGAAAAAAGAAGAAAGAAAAAGAAAAGAAAAGAAAAGAGGGCATAAAAGAATTGAGACAAAAGCCCCATGCAATAATAGTAACTTGGTCATACCTTTCAAGCATGACCAAGTTATTTTAAATTTTCAATGTTGATAGGTTAGTGAATACATCTGATCAGACCATCTAATCTTGGTCAGATAGCCCCTAGGTTAGAACTAGTGAATACATCTGATCAGACCATCTAATCTTGGTCAGATAGCCCCTAGGTTAGAACTAGTGAATAAATCTGACCAGACTGCCTAATCCTGGTCAGATATCCCTTAGGAATAATAATATCTTAACCCAATAGTTCAATCTGGGTTAATTGTCTTGCGAAAGTAGGTTAGAATGTAGATTAATTGCTTTGCTTGCCTTGCCCAAATAAAGCTCACTTGAAAAAAAATACTACATGAAGTCTCTGTTGCCTAAGGATAGAGGAAGTGATGTCCCCTTGGTGGTGTCTAAGATTAAATTGAAAAACCCATAAGAAAGCACTAATCCTAAGTTTTTCCTACACATGATTTTTCCGCTCCTGACATATGTTTCATTCACTTTCCCATGGTCCAGATCACTGCGCCTAGATCAACAGCTCGCACAGCATTCCAGACCCCCTCTTTCATTCTGCCTTTAACAGGGGGGGGGGGGGTTTCAGAATCGGTTATAACTCGGGCGCACATCTGGACGGCTCAGAAAAGAGCGCTCAAATCTATGGTTCACATCGAATTCCGGACCCCCCCCCCTCTGTTCTACCTTTAATGGAGGGGGGGGTCCGGAATGGGTATTAATAAACGCGCTAAGATCTGTGGTCAGGAAACCAACGCGTAGATCAACAGATCAAATTGGATTTCGGACCCCCCTTGGTGTCCTCCCTTTAACCAAAGGGGGGTTGTCCGGAAAATATATTTCTTTCGCCAGGCCCCTGTTCATCCGCGGCGTCGGTTTATTGGTTCTCAACTCCCATCCTTCACATGCTCTCTGATAGCCCGCCACTCATGGAGGGCATTATCCACTAGGTCCACTTGTCCCACTTGTTCTCGGTTTGAGTCCCATCCCATAACTGTTGTCAGTCCCTGCTGTTAGGCCTTTATCCTTCCCATTCATGATCAGCCCCCTTCAACGACTTTTACCTCCAATCACCTACCTCCACATCCCTCAACCGTATGTTTTGGCCACCGTCATCTACCAACTCATCCCAAGTGGCCCATTGTCAATTAATAACTGGATAACCTATCCATTATCCTGCTGACCTATCTCCGACGCCAAACCGACCCCAATTTTTGAATTAAAACTACCGTTTTCCCTTTTCATTTGTTATTCATCCATCGTGCCAAAAACCTCTTATTCCTCCATTACTTCCGCATCACCTTCACCTATAGTCCAATTGACCCCACTAACGTATTGTTTATTTGCAGGTACAGTTGCTGAAATGGTGTCAAAGACAAAACAATCGGAAGAGGAAGAGAATCCTTTCCTTCCTCCTCCAGTTGATCCGGATAAAATTCCTTTGGTTGATAAATATCACCTGATAGCAGATACTATATGCAGTTTCGACTTTGCTAATCTTCAGTCATGGCTCCGATATGTTTTACTGGACCAAAGCGATGAGATTGGACTCTGGGAGTCCAATTTTCCCCTGTATCTCTTCCCCTGGATTCATAATTTCTCTGAGTTTGCCCTCAAATGCCAGGCCCATTACCTCCTCGACCAGAAAGCCATCATTTCTTCCTCTGGAGACGTCCTTTTCTTCATCACCCCCGAATATATTGACCAGATGATGCAAATTACCCGTGTTGAATCTGCGTCCCCATTCAATCTGGAAATCCTCACTGAGCTATATCATAAAATGACTTTCCCTCAGAGAGCTCATATCTTTGAGATTTTTCTTCCCACTTCTGCTCCACTCCCTACCACCAGTCCCCCTTACCCTTCTTCCATGTTCTCCGTCAAAGGAAGTCAAATCATTTCTTCTCTGTGTGCCCTTCTTGGTTACTATTCTGATCAATGGGTAGATGAGCCCATCCTGGGTTTTCTGTCCATCTTCTCAAATGATGAACAACCGACCATGCAGTTCAATTACAGCACCTTCTTGGCCAATAATATCCATGAACAATTTGTGAATTTTGCCACAGAAGGCATGTTTAGGTATTCATCCATTCTGGCTTACATGTTCATCTTTTTTCAAGCAGACAGGTTCAATTTCTCCATGCAGAAGATGGACACCGACGGGAGGCCCCAGCCAGTCACATCGTGGACTTCCCTTCTGAAAAATAATTCTGTTGAATATGACTTCACAGCATTCATTGACCAGTTTTACCACCCTGTGGTAAGTATGTTGAGTGGCATGCCTGAGCCACAAATAAATGATGAAGTCCAGAGAATTTTTCATCTCTCGGACAACGTTAAGACAAGAGACTGGTATTTATGTCAGAATCACACCGAAATCAGGGTTTTCGAGTGCGAATTGGCGCCTTACAAACTACCCGGATATGTGTCGGTAAGGATTTTTGCATTAGAATATATTAGGCAGATAATGAATTCAGATGAAATTCATTTTGTTTCTCTTAAGAAAAAACAACAATTGAGGATCAAGGGACAAATTGGTTCTTTCATCTGCAATAACCGAGGCGCAGGGGAAGAAGAAGATAGAATGTTGAAGGAGATGAAATTCTCTACGAGTTTCATCTGGCATTATGATCCATATGGGATCATTTCAGATATGAGGGTGAAAAACAAAAATGCCCCGTATGCTCACGAGTCCGAGCCAGAGATCGAGAAATTTGCAAATCAGGCAGTATGGTTGCCTGACACTTTGATGGATTTGGAACAGCAGGTGCCCTCTACAAGTGCGCTTCCCGCTACCACACCTCAGGTCCTCAAGGAGAAGAGGCCTCGATAGGAGTCATCTCCTCCTGTAACAGAGGTGTCATCGGAGGAATTCCCAATTCACTCCAAAAAGCCGAAGACAGTTTCAACACCCAGCACAACAGTCGAACTGGAAGTCCCGGCTACCACAGTGACCACCACAGGGGCCAAGCCTGTCACTTTACCATTTGGCTTGAGCCAGCATAAGGAAATCACAAAAGCTATACTGAATAAATCTACAGATTCTCCCTTAGAGACTCCGCCAAGCAAGATTGGGACCAAATTGGGCATTTTTGAAAAATATGACTTGATCAAGAAGAAGAACCAGACACTCACTAGCAACACTTATGCCCAATTCCAGAAGCAGTCTTCCACAACCCAGCATAGACTTCTTTCTGCATTTGATACAGAAAATGGTAGGATGCATATGGCTTACCTCCAAGCACAAGTGTCAGATCCCAAAGTGATATCAGATTACAAAAGGGCTACCGTTGAGTTCTAGTTCAAAGACGTGCATCCAGCAGACCATATCGATATGCATAAGCAAACTGGGGAGATGATTTTTCACACTTTGGTCCACGCTTCTGCTTCTGCAACAAAATATCGGATAGCTTTCTACTATGCCCAGACCCAACGTTAGATGGAGAAAATATCATCTTTCGCGAAATACAATAGAATAAAGACATTGGAAGAGTTGGGCCTCAAGATCAGTTATGACCCCGCGAACGTCAAGGCAGCCGAATAGATAATCAAAAATAAAAATGCTGACATCGCATCCTTAAGAAAACAGCTAAATCTCCCTCCAACAGAAGACCCACAGGCAAAGGAGATAGCTGAAAAGGAAGGTGAAAGGGATGAGATGC
>JZKD02S0389495.1:318103-333500 GCA_000966675.3 Picea glauca | reverse complement strand
TATGGATATGCATAAGCAAACTGGGGAGATGATTTTTCACACTTTGGTCCACGCTTCTGCTTCTGCAACAAAATATCGGATAGCTTTGAACAATGCCCAGACCCAACTTAAGATGGAGAAAATATCATCTTTCGCGAAATACAATAGAATAAAGACATTGGAAGAGTTGGTCCTCAAGATCAGTTATGACCCCGCGAACGTCAAGGCAGCCGAATAGATGATCAAAAATAAAAATGCTGACATCGCATCCTTAAGAAAACAGCTAAATCTCCCTCCAACAGAAGACCCACAGGCAAAGGAGATAGCTGAAAAGGAAGGTGAAAGGGATGAGATGCTAAAATTACTCATGGAGCAGAATGCTCAGTTAAAGGAGATGGAATCAGAGATGGAGAGACTATTGAAGGAGAAATAATAGGCAAAGCCAATGGAAGGCATTCCATTGAGTGCTATCCCAATTGTAGGATTAAGCACAACAACAGTGACAGTCATTCCATCTGCAACACTACCAGAAGGAACAACAGACCTTGCCAAGTCCATGGAAAGGATGAACCTGCAAGAAGTAGAAATTAGTAGGCTTAAGAAAGAGGTAGATAACCTCCAAGAGTTAAAGACTTCTTTCTAAGCAAGCCTATCCAAAGAAAAACAGGTGAATGAGCAAATCAGGAAGGAGTTACAACAACTTCAAAAACAGACAATGGCAGGGAAGACTTTGGCTGAGGTCAAAGAGATTGTGTGGACAGATATTTCCAAGTCAATAAATGAAATCTAGCCAATGGTTCAGATCATGTTTGAATAAAATGAGTTGCTCGAGAGGAGCAAGAAGGTTGTTGAGAAAATTAGAACAGAGCTGGGAGACATGCCCGCACAAGCCAATGAAATCATAAGGTTCCTGAACTCCAAGACCAGGGAGGAACTCGAAGAATTGAATATTGAGGACAGGACAGAAACTATATTGGAGGTGAAATGGGTTCTAACCAAAAGAGGTCTCATGCTTCAGCTTGAGGAAAAGATTCAAGTCATGGATCAAGGAGTGCAGAAGTTTTTCAGTAAGATAGATGCTCTTCAAAAGAAGGGCCTGCCCGGTATGAAGGTCATTAATGAAAAATTAATGACACTCCCTGATTACAATAAAAAGTTGGCTGAAGTGTCTAAGGACAGTTCCAAGTTTGCAGGTATACAGGGAAGCATCACAGGAAAAGCATTCATGGATGCCTTGCAGTTGGATATTAGCATCCAACATGAGATTAAACACATATTCATCATCAAGCCTACATTTGCTAAGTACACAGACATGGATGAAGTATATCGGAGACTGCTTAAAGTCATAGTGCCAGGTCATATCAGATGGGAAGAATTGTGTGATCTACTAGATTAGCAGATGAGCTGTCTCCATCCAGTCACCTGTTCAGTCAGAAGAGGTTGTGAAGGCACCTCGCCAATGGCCTACCCCAAAAATTCAATGGACATTTGTATCGAGTCATCAAGCAGTTTTGATTAGTTAAGTTAGTTAGACTAAAAATAGCATGAGCACGTCCTGATCAGTTATGAAAGGAACATTTGTATTTTTGAATTATAAATACTTCATCTTTCGATGAATTGAGGGTTGTTTATTCGCACACCCTATTGCTATCAAACTGTACTATTTTTGAAGAGATCTGCCATTAATAAAGAAGAGGCACTTTACAGGATTCTTGCGCATGTTCACTGGTGATGTGATTTTCTCAGTTAAATGTTTTCTTGCTCTGTAATCATCTTGTTTTTCGATAACTAATCTTTATGAATAGCGTTATGTTGCAGGATTTATCTTTGATACCCTGTTTCCGATTCTAAAGATTTTAATGTTTATCTTCTAAATATCTTCAATTAAGAAATTCTTAATTGTTTGTTAGTTGGAGTTATTTTCCTTATCTTTTCTTCTGTCCATCATTTTAACTATTAAAGATCCAAGTGAGTGTGTTATCTCGCCCTGTGAAGGATTTCTTTAGCATTTCTGGTTGTATCTCAGATTTGATTAAATACAGACCCCATAGCCCAATGGATGTGTAGTTTGCCTCAACCAACTTCCAAAACCCTTTTTACAACAAAACACACTTGTTCTTTTTACCTAGCCTAATATCTGAAATTAAAACAAAGCTAAATCTTATAGAGAGATCCCTCTCTGAAGCTGGAAGGGCTAGATTCCAGCTTTAAAAGCAGTTGGTTAAGGTTACATTTGTAGATTTCTTCTTTTTCAACCTCTAGGAAATTTTCCAAGTGCTAACATGTTACACGAACTTATCATTAATAGATAGATCTGTTTACAAGCTAATATCAGTAGAGTAGGAAGTGGTCGTATCTTGTTTGTCCACAGGATTCAGCAAGGAGCAAAGGATCGAAGCGCAACTTGGAGCGTGCAGGGACAAACGATGATAAAAAGGTACCGTTGTTATCCTTCCTTCTCGTGTGTTAGTTTGGATAGATTTGAAAGGAAGTCAGTGTCCACATTAAGCACTTTTCTGTCTTAGAGTTAGGGTCAAACTCTTTGAGGTCATCTACCTGTCCGCAGAGAGATTTTCCTACAACAGAAACTGGCGACTCCACTGGGGAGATAACCTCAAATCAAAACTTCTTGTTTTGATTTCTCCTCATTGACCTAGTTCTATCCCTTTATTGTTTTAGACCTGGTTCGGTCCTCTTTTGATTGGTTTCATGAGCTGATTGGCTCCTTACCCCTTCATACTCAGCATAGTTGTCGAGTTTGAATTGCAAATTTTGGAATTTTTTGACATTTTTGGGAATTTTTGAACCTGGCGCCTCTGTCCCAGTGTTAACAGAGCGCCAGCACTCCCCTATAGCCTTGCACAGAGTGCTATAACACTCTCTTCCCTTTACAACAGAGCACCAGCCCTCTTTTGGCCAAAAAACTTTCCAGAATTGCTTTTTCAGGTTTTAGCTTCTGCTTTTCCACTTGCTGAGTAACCTTGTGAGTCAATCCTTCTTTTTTCCAGCTTTGACATCTGTCTTTTTGAAGAACAAACATCTTGTTTATTGGATTTTGTAGCCTTCTTCACTATTTTTGTTGAGTTTTTCTGTCATTTGGAGTTTGAAACCCATGCATTGTCTTTCTCCCTTTTTGACTAAGCGAAAAACCCTGGTGAAAGTCATCAAAGGCCTACAGATCTTTTCATTTGGTTTTAGTTAAGATCATTGTTCTTCGACATTTCTTTTGGTGTGAAGTTTGATTTCTCTTTGATTGTTTATTTTCTTTCGCTTCTTGTTTTGATCACAACGAAAGGGTGTATTGTTTGTATGATTCTTTCTTGTGTTGGTCTGATTTTCATTCATCCAAGAAGATAATTAGCAAGACAAGCATTGTGTTGAAATGATCATTATGCATATACAAATAATGAAAAAAAACATCTTCATGATTGATTGTGCATATTAGAAGGCATTTCAAAAGTTTTAGCATCACATCAGGATTTGATTGAGAAAAAGAATTGTTTGAGGGCATTCCTTGTTTGTGCTTGTTAGTGAAAGGAACTCTCTCTCTCCCTTAGATAGATGTTCATCGAAAGGAAATGAATGCTTATCATATTTAAAGAATTTTTGGGGACTGAGTCATAATTCCATTCGTTTCACTTCCATGCACCCCTTTTGAGTAAAGAACAGCTATAAAATCAATGCTAATTAAAAGTTAGCTAGAACTTTTTCTTTTCTAGGATCCTCCACCAATAGTAGATTAGGCTTAGTACTTTGGATTAGGCTGTGAGCATAACTCTCCAAAGTTTCCAAAACAAACATTAGCATCCTGAGTTAGGGAGAGTCAAATCCAATTATCGTATAAGTCTGCCTGAGATCCCCCTCTCACACAGGGGTTACGCACGAGGTCGCATTCGGCTGAGCTACGGGGACTAACCCTCCGTGGTTTAACTGATTGTGGTGGTCAGATCGTATTATGGGGATAACTTTGAGGTAAATCCACAATTGTTGCATGGAATCCTTTTAGTTGATTTCGGGCTCGATACCCTGCCCGTACGTTCGGATCGAACTGTCGAGTGTTCCCGCCCAGGGGCTGACTGCGAATTGGTAACCTTAGTGGCCATAATCTTTAGGGTCTTACACAAGGTGACGGTGAAGGGAAGTCTCACTGTACCTGGAGCAGACTTTGGTCAAACTCACTCGGGCTCCTTGGAGGGTAAATCCACAATTACTGCGTGGAAGCTTGCACCAAGGTGTAAGTCCGTTAAGCAAGTCACCATTGTAACTGTTCCACCCTATCCCCACCCCTTCTGGACTTGATCACGCGACGTTGGATTTCATCACCAACTAGTATGGTCATCGAGAGAAGGTCCTGTTTGCTTGGTTGTGATTCTTAGATTCTATTAGTGTATGATGTTTCTTTTACTTAGTGGACCTTAGGTCGAGTTAGTGTCAATGGCATCGAATCCTGGGAGTACCAATGGAGGAACCCCTTCTCCTGAGGAACCTTATACCTTTCCTTCATTTGGAAACTTTGGTCCTCCATATGTTGCCACACTGAGTCTTCCAGGACTCACTATTGGATTACCAGTTTGGTTGTTCCCCACTCTGGTGATCCCAAATCCTCCCAATGTTTCAGTTGCACCTAATACTTTGGATGTCAATACACCACCCACACATCAACCTCACGTCGAATTTTTGCCTTCTTCGCCCATTAAGTCTCCTTCCATTTCTCCTTCTTCGCCTAGTGAAAGCTCTAAAGCAAGTAGTCAGGTTGATCAGAAGAATAAGAAATGGAAAGAGAAGAAGAATAAGAGCCTGAAAAGGACCAAGACCCCAACAACATCTGATGTTGGATCCAAGCAACCAGTTACTGTTGATAGTACTGGGAGTGTTGATGAAATCAACAAGATTAAAATAAAGAATCCAAAACCAAAATTCCCTTGCAGCCTTTGTAAGGCTAACCACTTTCTGAGGGATTGCCCCGATCTTACCCAGGTCTTAGAAATGTGGTCCTCCACGTCATCAGCCTCTGTCAGTCATGTCAATGATACCCCATCAACTAGTGATGTTAAGGTTGGTAAGAATAAGAAAACTGTCAAGTTCCCTTGCATGTTATGTAAAAGTGATCATTACTCTCACCTTTGTCATCGTATGGACGAGGCTTCTTTTCTTTTGGAAAAAACTTCAAATTCCAAAAGGTTATCATAAGCTTTCCCCCAACCCATCGTTAGTCGATGGACTGGTCAATCCGGTTCCATCCTCGGTCAGTCCGGTTGATCAGGTGGTCAATCTAGTTTCCTCCTCGATTGAACCACAAACCCAAGTAGTCGATCTGATTCTGTCATCGATCAGCCCCACTCTTCATCAAAAGAGCGTAACCCAAGTGGTCGATCTGTTTTCGTCCTCGGTCAATCCCACTCTCCCGTTAGAGAGTGACATCAAAATGGTCGATTTGTTATCACCCTTCGACCCCATTCTTCCCTTGGAGAATGAAACCAAAGTGGTCGATCCGATTCTGTCATCGGACGATCCCACTCCTCCTTTGACGAGTGCCAAAGTGGCTGATCCAGTCCCTTCCTCGGTCAGTCCCACCCTTCATCCGAAGAGTGCCAAAGTGGTTGCTCCGGTCACATCCTCAGTCAATCCCACTCTTCCTCTGAAGATTGCCAAAGTGGTCGATCCAAGTCCACCATTGGTCAATCCTACTCTCCCTTTAGAGAGTAAACCCGATACTGCCCACATTTTTCTCATTAATACAGACTCTACCATGCTGGGGGGCATTCCTCATTCTCTTGCAAAACCCCCTCCAAGTAATGAGGCCATCCTTTTTTATTGGGGTGTGCTAACTCGACCTTGTCTTCCCTCTCACATTCCTTTCCATATTACAGTACAGGTCTGTGGTCGAGATGTTCCTCAAATGCTGATAGATGAGGGTGTGTCCATTAGTATTTTGTTCTTTGTTGCTTGGCATGCTTTGGGTTGTCCTCATCTTGCGCCGGTTACACAAAATCTATTGGCTTTTAACAGAAGAACTAGTCAACCTTTAGGGATCCTTCCTCAGTTTCCTATAACTTTGGGAGGGAAAACTGTCTTTATTGATGTCATGGTAGTCCAAGACCCCTTGGATTTCACTTTACTCCTTGGGCAGGATTATGTCTATGCCATGAAAGCTATTGTATCCACTCTTTTCCGCGTGATATCTTTCCCTCACGATGGAAGAATTGTGACTATTGATCAACTTTCATTCATCGACCCTGACTGGGTTACCTCCCTAAGTGGTTCTTATATGACGACAGTATCACCTCCACCGCATGTCAATTATGTGGCGTTGTCTCCCATGACCTCAACTCTCGATGATTTGGATCCGGTAGTTGACATGGTGATATCTTCGGTAGGGCTATTGGAGCCTAATCTCCTTACCCCTGCCAAAACCCTCGACATGTGTTCCTTCAAGGATGATTCTCTTCCATCAAATGAAGATCTCTTGGAAGCCATGACCGAGTTTTGTCCCTTGACATGGTATCCTTCTAGAGCATTATCCTCTTGGAAGCCATGATCAAGAAGAAGCAACGAGCATAGTTTCTCTTCTTTGTGCCAAGCTCGTTAAAAAATGAAACAGAGGTCATGAGCATAGTTCTTTTCCTGTGTCAAGCTCATTAAAAATGAAACAGCAGTCTGGGGATCGAACCTGGAACTTTGAGCATAGTTTTCTTCTCTATAGCAAGCTCGTTAAAAAATGAAATAGTAATCTGGGGATCGAACCTGGAATGTTGAGCATAGTTCTTTTCCTGTGTCAAGCTCGTTAAAAAATGAAACAATTACCTCTCCCTTCAAGTTGAGTCTTTCACCAGATCTCATAGATGTCGAGTCGAGTCTTTCGTTAGGTCTCGTTTTTAAACCTTCATTTCATCCACCTGTATCCTTTTTCTCCATCTAGCACAGAAATTGGTGACAACCTCAAAGTCGGTGAATGAATTGAAGCTTGGGGGGCATGTCTCCAGCCTTTGATGATCATTCTGGAGTTAAGCCACCAGCTTTCAAGCTGGGGGCATACCGAGCTTAGTCTTTGTTCTTTCTCGTGCTCGTAAATACATGAGAATGCATTCGGGTAAACTTTTATCTCTTTTTCCGACCTATATGGATACATGAAAAAGGAACCCCCTTGAGTCTCCTTTAAGCTCTTTTCAGACTCTCTAAACATGAAAAGATCGCCGAGTGATCTTTCTTCCTTTCCCACTCGTTAAAAGGTTTGAAAGGGCGTCTTACAAGTGATAATTTATCTCTTTTTCGGCCTCGTGAGACTAACATTACGAAAAAGGACAACCTTGGAGTTATCTTTAAGTCCTTTTCAAACTCTCTAAACATGAAAAGATTACCGAGTGACCTTGTTCTCTTCACGCTCGTTAAAGTATTTGAAGACAACGTCTGTTGAGCGATAGTTTATCTCTTTTTTGGTCTTGTCAGACTACGTTATGAAAAAGGAACTGAGAGAGTTCTCTTTTAAGTGTTTTTCCAAACTCTATAATCCTGAAAAACCTTCGAGTTTTCTGTCTTTGGACTCGTTAAAGCACACATCGATAGACCCATATGGGACCGATCCCTTACTTCTTCCGGTTCATTAAACAAAGGAAGAGGAACTTACCGAAGGTGAGTTATATCGAGCATGTGTTACCCTCCTCGAGCTAATTAAATCAAAAAGAGGTACTCATCTATCTGGATGGGGGAAAAATTGAAAGGAGCAAGCCAAGAAGTCTCTTGAGAACATCATCCAGCACTTCTTAGAGTCGCTCTTGAACACGGCACTTTGTCATTTGCGTATATCATAATCTGCTTAACTTCCGCACTGGGCCAATCCTCGAGTTCCTTTCTCTCCTTTGGGTCACCTAACGCAAGTCACCGTATCCATTGCATAGTGTTGGTACATGTCATGTTTTGCTGTTGTTCCTCAGTGTTCAAGGGAAGTATCCACCTCGAGAGTCAGCCACCCCAAATATCTTGCCTCAAAACCTGTGTCATTCCATGTCCATTTAATCTACCAATTACATCTCTATGTTCATTTCATGTCATTGATGAGGGATACATCAAGGCCCTCCCTCGACGAGTCTATTCCTGTCGAATTCAACACATTATCCAGGAATCAGGCTTAGAAACCAGTTAGTACTTTGGGACCTACATGCCTCAATGGCAGGCCTCCTCACATTCGACAGTAGGTTTACATCATTGACCTCTGATCGAATGATTCCACGAATGTTCGACCTCAACTCATCTATTCTCATTTTCTAGGATGTACTAGGGTACCTTGGGAATCATTGGCATTAATGGTGATCTCCCTCGCACTTGTTAACGGTTTGCATCATTGACCGGTAATCAAGTGGTTTCTTCCATGTTCGACATCAAGACATCTATTCACATGGTCAGAATCGTACCAATTGGGATTGGTAAGAATACCCTGGGTTGAGTAATCACTTTGATATATGCTTCACCTAGGCTACAAAGGAGTTTCTATTGGACAAAGAACACATACACTGTTACATAGATCCACTTTGTATTGGTCGTGGCTATGCCTTGTCATCTCGTAAATCCACTGTGTATTCTTTGTGGCTACGATCAGTCCGAGTCATCAGAGTATAGATCCACATTGTATCTTCGGTGGCTATACCTTTTTATCAATACAATTATGGATCCGCAGTGTATTTTATGGCGGCCATATCTTGCAAGTCTTGATCACCCAAGCATACGTATGCCTGCCTTGGGTTTTGGAATATGTCACGATATTTGTTGGATGTTTGTGTGCAACTTTCGTCAGGTTCTCCGAGTCTATACCCTTGCTTGAACGTCTACAAATTATTTCAGTCATCAGTTCACATATTCTAACTTCATACTTTGGGGGGCATTCTGTTACACGTCAAAATTGTTCAACTAGATAAGTGTCGCATGTTCCTCTCAATTGTCGTAAGTGTCTCATATTCCTCACAACTTTCGCAAGTGTCGCAAGTTGGTTACAAGTGTCGCATGTGTTGTTTAAGCACACTGCCATGATGATGACACTAAGGAGGCACTCAAAACATCTCATGCACTTGATTTTGGAAAGGGGAACTAGTTAACTAAAGTCAAAAAACACTTCACACCTGAAAAGAGCTCAAAAATAAAGGTTTTTGATGGGGAGCGCTCCTCTAGATCAGCCTTAACAGCGTTGGCACCCCCCTATAAGGCTTCAAAGAGTGTCATAACGCTTCCCTGCCTTTCTAGGGAAGCGCTGCTCACTTTTGGAGCGTTGGCGCTGCCTTAACCTACTCAGGGAGCGTTATAACGCTCTGATACCCCTTTTGCAGGAGCGCTGCCTAATCTGAGGCAGTTGTTGGCCCATTGAGGAGAATAAGGGGAGGATCTTTCAAGATTAGGAGGCAGTTGTATTCGAATTCTTGGTTTCATCATGAGATCCCTGATCCAAGGAAGAGGTTCCCCACTTGTTCTAAAGATAACTCAAGAGGTTAAGCTCCTCTCAACCTATATAAACAAGCTCTATGATGGTGGGAAGGAGGGAGAATTGCTAGCATGAAACCTATGATCTCATAGGAAACTCACAGTCAGCCAAAGGAGAGTGATCAGTGAAGCTGTTGCTATCTAGGTTGTGGATATTTCAAGCAAGGGTTAGACGAAGGGGACTTGACGAAGCTGTCGCATTCGCATCTACGATTGTAAGTACTGCTGTCGTTATTCTCATTAATATGACACGCTTGGCCTGTTTCTTTCTAGTTTGTGTCTGATGTTACACGAACTTATCATTGATAGATAGATCTATTTACAAGCTAATATCAGTAGAGTAGGAAGTGGTTGTATCTTGTTTTTCCACAAGATTCAGTAAGGAGAAAAGGATCGAAGCACAACTTGGAGCGTGTAGGGACAAACGACGATAAAAAGGTACTGTTGTTATCCTTCCTTCTCATGTGTTAGTTTGGATAGATTTGAAAGGAAGCCAATGTCCACGTTAAGCACTTTTCTGTCTTAGAGTTAGGGTCAAACTCTTTGAGGTCATCTACCTGTCCGCAGAGAGATTTTCCTACAACACACCTAACCCCCCTCAAGGGTCAGCGACACACAACACTCATACTATGGCTAGAACTAACCCTCTTCAGGGACCAAGTACACAAAACATTCCCAACATGATGGGAATTATTCCTCCACCGCAACCCCAGATGCCATACTTGGCTTCCCTCAATATACTGAATTTGACTAAGTTCACCAATGATCCTATTTTGCATGACCCTACATGGCCTACAATTCCCACCAAACTTCCTTCAGACATCCCTAAGTTTGAAGGAAAATCAACAGACGACCCGACCAACCACATCATGACCTTCCATTTATGGTGCTCTTCAAACAACATCATGGATGACTCTATCCAGTTGAGATTATTCCAATGCACACTCACCGACCCATCAGCGAAGTGGTATGTAGAAGAAAAATCTGGGTCCCATACGACTTTTGAATCTTTGGCCAAATCATTTTTTACCTTTCAACTACCAATCTGTCATGACAATGGTCTCAAACTGATCTCATAGTTTAAACAAACCTCCACCACACACATTTCTGACCACATTCACGAATGGCATTGGTGACATAGCCTATGCAAAGATGAAGCCACCAAGCAACAATACCTCAACTGGTTTCTCAAATCACTTGTTCCCCTCCTTGCCAAAGATGTAGCCGCCACCTTCCCACAATCTGAAGAAGAAGCCATTGGAAAGGCTCAAAAGTTTGAGCTTATTTACTCACAATAAGGATACTTATATACGGTACTACCAGATGCTCTGAGACCCGTGCCATTTAGACAGGAAAAACCTGGGATGTCTCACTCCATGGATGGATTGATTGGTACCACAACACACCACAATCCATACCCCTCACAACCACCTATGCACGATACACCCCCATATCCACCAGTGTATGGAGGAAACCCTTACTACCCTCCTCCCCCTTATCAGTCACCATACACGACTACTCCTCCACCACCCATAAGTGGACCCCCGCTAGCCCCCATCACATGCCTGGCTGAACCACCAAGTTCTGGCAACCCCTCTACCTCAGCATACACCTTAAGTACTAGTGAAAGCGCTACGCCTTCCTATGTACCCTATGGATCATTACCACAAAATAATCCATATTTCCCTTTTCCTGGCCCTCCACATCCCATGGCTCCACCACAAGGACAACCACACGCTGGGGTTAATTTTGTTCATCCCTCTCCCATTCAACAATATCAAAATTTTTAGCAACTGAATACGACAAATCTGACCCATCATTCAAATCATGCCAAAAAGAAAGGAAAAAAATGAAACAATAATAACCTAGGACCAGGGGGAAACAACCCCCTACAAAACCAACTTGCTAGGGGCAACTAGAATCTGGGGAACCAGAACCCCCACAGGGGCAACAATAACAAACGCCAAGGGAAGAATAACAACAATATCCAGACCAAATTCCCTTATTCCCTTTGTAGTGAGTATGGTCATTATACTCACCACTACCCTCAAATCACCGAATTTAAATGGATGAAAGAATCTGTGAACGACCCACACCCCCCAGCACCACCTGCCCCTACACAGGCCCCTCAACAATATGTTCAGCAACCACCCCCAGTCATGTTACAAAACCCCATATCACACCAAGGGGTGATGAACACCCAACAAGATATGCATCCTACCCCACCATAGATGGGACAATATCCCAACCCGGGCACTCCTGCAGACCGCACTATCCTCCTCACAAGTGAGGAAGAATTCCTTCTACAAATGTTCAGTCGACAATACAACACACCCCCTGAATCTCCTCCCACTACCTCGGAATTACTCCCAGTCACAACTGGAGTCCCTCTGATGATTCCATGCCCTAACACTGAACAACCCCTTTGTATTCCTCGCATCCCCTTATGACGGAATGTTAACAACCCTCAGGCTAGGGCGGGACACAATTATAGTCTGGTCGATGACTTGGCATAGTCTCTTGTTGCCATGTCAGTCTTAGAAGTCCTCCAAACCTATCCCACTCAACGGAAGTCATTACTCTCTGCTCTGGCGGCAGTCGACCCTATTGACACTCGGCTAATCACCTTTGATCTTGATAGTGGGGAACCCTATCTCCCTACTCTAGTAGCTTTCCAAATACCAGTTAAAATCCGGAACATCACAGTTCACCGATGCATCATTGACGAAGGTGCATCCATGTGCATCATGTCCAAAACCATATGGTAGAAACTTGGCTCCCTCGATCTTATACCATCTTCCATCACTCTGAGAGCTTATGACAGACGACCATCTTATCCTGAAGGGCTCTTTAAAAATTTCCTCGTTGAAGTCGGGGGAAAAACCATTCTTATTGACATAGAGGCTATCGATGCCCCACTCGATTGCAACATTTTGTTTGGACGTAGCTACATGTACGCTATGAAAGTTGTAGCCTCTTTTGTGTTTTGAATGATGATTTTCCCCCACAATGGGAATATCATCACCATCAATCAAGTCTCACACTACGAGCCCAACCCTTCCTCCAACATAGATAACATATTACCTCTTGTTCACAGTAATTTCGATGTCTACCCACTCATTGAGATGGGCCCTGGAATCTTCAAAGACCCATCCTTGCTAGGAACTTACCATGGAGCACAACCGTTCATACATCCCTCAGCACAGGTATGTGTCATCTCATCCAAGGGAACTGAAACTAGAGATACCTTACCTCCCACAGAGGCTTCTTCATTATCTGACATCCCACTAGTCATAGACCTCCTTCCTCAGGAATTCCCTGAGAACTCTTTCGCTCCACCTGTTCTCGATTTCACCCTCTCCCAGGGCCACATCTCGGTTTGGGAGACAGTCCCCCAAGCCATTACTCAAATCCCCTTCTTTTACCCCCCACCGGGCATACAATCTTTCTAGGTAGCCACAATGCTTACCCTGCCCAATATGGTGCTGGAAATTCCAGTATGGTATATACATCCACTTGCAATGGTCCATCAATCATCCCTCCCTCCCACAATATAAGGAATCCCTGTGCATATTCCCATACTTACTCCATCCGCACCACCCTCACCCACACCCCCTAGCGACACTGCTATAGCAGGGGGGAGAAGGAAGAAGAAAGAGCCCATCGCTCCACTTCCCCCATGAGTTCAGCCTCCTTGTGCACTATGTGAGAATGGCACCCTACAAATAAATGCCCGTCTCTCCCTGAACTATGCAATTTAATTCAACTTCCTCGAGCAACGACACTGCTCGCCGCCTCATCTAGTTCACCAAATACCACCACTACATCTCCTGCTACAGGAAGCAAATGGTTGCGAACCAAATTTGCATGTGTCATCTATTCAGAGTATGGCCATTACACCCACCATTGCCCAGCATTACCTCAGTTTCAACAAACACTAACAATCATATGCCAGAGCTTTCAGCAAGACCCCCTTCCATCCACATCAACAAATACCCAAGCCTCTAACATTCACTATGTCACAACCTCAGTCAACGAATAGATGTGGTGTCCTTGCTCTCTCTGTGACTCACTGGATCATTTCACTTACCAGTGTCCCACGATTATTGAATACAGGTGTCATCAAATGGCCCCTATTCAAAATCCTCCCATCACACCACCTCCAGTGATGCCAGTAGTTCCCCCTATGCCCTCTCCAAATACTGTGTATATCTTCTCTCCTAAGCCTGAAGCGCTTCCCACTCCTCCATGGTTCATAGATAACCTAGATGAGGATTTTCCAAGTAATCCCCCAAATTCTCCGGTTTATCTCCCCACGGAAATCTTACGACCAACCACAATTTTTAATCCACAGTATTGTTGGCAGCCAACCCAGTTTTTTTTCGATTGCTCTCAAAAGTTGCCTACACCCCTCGTCGTATTACGACGAAACCATTGTCTCATTGTACTAATAGACATTGTTCTTATTTTTTGCGACCATTACATTTCAATTTCAACCCAGTTTTCACAACTGCAAGTGTGAAAACACTTCTTTCATTGATTAGATTGTCGTCGTTTTTGGTTGATACTTGATCACTGGTTTATCGCATGATTGTTAAATGTTGTACTGAACTCATATTCTCAAGTATTATCTTACCTCGATTGCGCATTTGTATATGTTTCACTGTTGATCCTTTGGACATGAAAGTTATTTGTTTTGATCTATGAAAATTGTCTAATGGATTTTGGTCATATTATTTTTATCCTTGCTTTGGACTATCACTTGATTATTATATGAAGAAATTTTGATTGTATGGTTCTAAGACTTTGGAATACAAACACATACAATATTCATCAAATGCATAGACAAGTCTAAGGTATGATGGCAATGGTTTCAAGGCACATGAGTTAATCATATTCGACTTTACAAATCAATACTTGACATACTATGCTTGCAAGCAAAGCAGATTATACGATGATTGATATAACCCCGAGCTATGAGTTAGCACTAAACCCTATGATTAAGCGGATGATCAAATGGTGGAATTGGCACGTTAAATCGGTAATTAATGCTGGTACTGTGTTGATTTTAAACTTAACACTTGGCGCTTTGATGTCATGTGATGTGCTGGTTCTGACCTGGATAATTGGCACGTAGAAGTGGTGAATCACCCACTCGCTGGTCGATGAATTTGTTTTTATGATTATAGTTTTGAACAGCTTGGAATAGGCTCATTAATGTAATATGTGGTGATGGTAATCCCACCACCTTCGCACGCCTGAGTTGTTTTCGGTCTCGTCGAGCATTCAAGCTATGGAAACCCTATTGTGATTCACTCTGTGTATTGTGTATTCGGTGTGAACCCTACCATGATCAGAGGATATGGCTCCTGTTGTGAGGGATGAACCTAATGGCAGCCAAGCGCTGTTAACATTCGATGGTGCATACGCCGACCTCGAGGAATTCGGGTGGCTTTCGTTTATACGGAAGTTCAATGGTTTCAATATTGCTGTTGCTCGGTAATTCGCACTGTCATTTGACGGTTGCAGAGCCAAAGTCGGAGACCTCCAGTTGGAAATCACCGAGCAGTCTCTCAGCCTGGCAACCGGTCTGCCTGTTAAGGGAGAAAAATGGTCCAAGAGCTACAGGGTAAAGGATGTCCCATGGACATTATTGTTTCGGTCTCGCACTGTAAATTCATGCAATAGAGGACTACCAGCGAAGATGTTGAAACCCAGCTGGTATGATCTATTGATGATCCTCAAGCAATTCATAACGTGTGAAGGCAGGTATGGATTCGTTTTCCTGTTTCATCTATGTTTGCTTATGGTGTTTATGGGTTTTGATCTCATCATGCCGCACTATTTGCACCGAAGTCTATTTAAAATGGCTAAGAAGTATAAATGAAATCAGGCTGACACTAGCCTATTTCATGTTGGGTTGATTAAGATGCTGGTTGTTAGTGAATTGGGG
>JZKD02S0389495.1:231332-295462 GCA_000966675.3 Picea glauca | reverse complement strand
ATATATATATATATATATATATATATATATATATATATATATATATATATATATCGGTCAATGTGCCATCAATATTTACAAAAAATCATACATATACAACATTCGTAGATCGGTGAACCACCTCACCCCTATAGATACAAAAATGGTGTCACAACACCATATACAAATTGGGCTCACTAACCTATATAAATACCAAAATACATATATCGAGGCCCTCATGGCGCCTCTAGAGCACCACCACCTGGTCCTCTCTTTAGTGGAGGTACCCCACTAGCTATAGGTCCCTTGGTCCCTAGGGGAAACCGCCCAGGCATCGTCGCCCCCGCTACGGCTTCTCTGCGGATCAGGGTCCGTGACTCCACCGATAGCCCAATATAGTTCTCTAGGATCCCCTCATGCTGGATACACACCCACATCCCCTTGGGTACTCCCTATAGTACCACCTCTAATCAGTGGAGAAAATCCTCAAACTCTCCCCCGGCCCCCGCTGGAGGAGCATGTGATGGCCCTACACTCGGGTCATCGTAACGAGGTCGCCTGGACACTCTCTCATCAGCAACGGGCCTCACCCCAACATCATCTCATCATCATCTCTCTCCTACTCGTGGCTCTCCCCGCTGAGGTCACATCGGCCCCTGATGAGACGACACTCTAACCAACTCAACCTCGCGCCTGCGAGGTCCCACATCTGCACACACAAAAAAAAAATTATAGCATGAGAATCCATCCATACATAAAAATATATGATATACTATCTAACATATCAAAACATCAAATATAACATCATACCTCTGTGGTCGAACACCTCTCCTAGGGTTAACACCATATCCGGATCATCCCAGAAGTCCACCCCAAAATACAGATATCAAAGTATGATATGTGGCATCTGAAACCACACTTGTACAACCTCGATCTTGAAATAGTGGCCACCCTCCCCACCACCATGACGAACCAAGATCATTGCCCACTGCATCAGTCGTGGTTCTCGCACACCCAGTGTGCCCAAAAGCACTCTAAGGCACAACATCGACACCCTCTCCAAGAACCACACTACTAAGATGGACCCAAAGGAAAACTCCCCTGGGTCAGCAGCTCGACACCAGTCAATATGTCGTACCATCTTGGTGTGGAGCATCAACCCCTAGGAAAAATGCTCACCCACCAATGCCCTCTGCATAACCCTCAGTTGACCACCATTGATCTACTGAGTCGCGAGAGAAACATAAAATATCATGATCATCGCTGCCATGAAACGATGCACAAGGGCGTCCATCACCCCAATACTCACCACAAAGCCTGACATAAAGTTCTCCCCGGAACAATACCTCTGGGTTAAGACAACCAGTTAACTGCCCATCCCCGGGTAACACGGGCTCCGCCAGTAACGGAGTTCCCCAAATAGGGAGCCCAGTTAGAAAATATATATCCTCCACTGAAGTGAAGTCCAGCTGCTCACCCCACACCATAAAGAAATGCATATCCGGACTCCACATAGCAATCAGGAACTGATAGAGATACTCCTGTGCATGCACTAGCGAACACTCAAAAAATTTTAACAACCCACAAGCTGCCAAAGTGTCTCATACTGTCAGCTCCTCATCCCTCACTTCCTCCCTCAGGCATGCCCAATCCCTCTCCCTCCAATGAACCAACATCGTCAACATGATCACCTGCATCCACATATACAATACTTGATCAACCATCACAACTCATAAATACATCAAAATATCCAAAAACTGTAAGTTTTTACACCCTTCATCTTTGCCTCCATGGAAAAATAGTTTTTCCCACAGGTGCGCACATATGCACACCTGTTCATCCCATGCATGACTGTCGACTGTATAGAGGTCCATGCATGCACCCCTGACATACACATAGACGCGCCTATCGATGCGCTTATTCGTTTCACAGTTGCACACACATGTGCAACTATCAACAACACATTTGTGCACGCATGTGCATATGTGCTTCAGACAGACATGCATTCAATGCATGCCTATTTTTCCTCTTTGGGAACCCCCATGCATGGTTTCCTCACTCACAAGCGTGCACTGGGGGGCCCACACTCACAAAAACCCCTTGTACGGTCGCTCGTACAAGCCCTACCCAAAAAGAAAACCTAACTACTATGCAGGAGGATATGACTACTAACCTGACACTCGTTCATCCTGAATTGGCTGGCTCGATCTCCCACAATCTCCAAAACTCCTCAGAAACCTCTCGTCCACTCACGATAGCAGCAGGTACAAATGAGGTGACAATGTGGGCCCTACAGCTATATATAGTCATGTTTTCCAAACTTCCCTACTCAATTCTGGGAGCTCCGAGCGTCCATTTTTTGATCCATCTTCAGCCACGAGACAAGGGTCCCACCACCTACACAGTCATATTCCCCAGGTCACCATCCATCCTTAGCCCCCGGGGAGCATTTTTCCCATACTCACACTCTGGTACGCATGATTATATTCACACATTATTGAATAACTGTTATATGTTCTTTATCTTCAAATATTGTTCACGTCAGGTATTCATTTTTCATGTGTGCAGGTACTTGGGCATCATGCATTAGCACTACCCCTTTAGGTATATGACTGAAACTAGCATGTAATTTTTCCCTTTGAATCTCAATTGCATCTCCATTCACACCCTCTGACATTTTCCTGTAGGACCCTATATCCAACTCTGTAGTACTGTCACCTTCACTGCACTTCGGTACTGCCACCCGGTAGCACTCTCCCTCACATGAGTTGTCCCATTCATAGTCCCCCTTGGTACTTTGACACTCATGTTGTTTTCACCCTTTAGGGATGGGAGTCTCGATAGTCTTATGCATTTTCGAGAACCAACCACATACTCCTTCTCCTCATTTTTTCTAGCCTACCCAAAGGACTCCCAGGATACCTCACCATGGTTCTATTTTTACTGCACCCCCACAGTATCATTAACCATCCATTTCATCCACAGTCAGTTTTCCCATCTGTAGATTGTCCTCCATTAGTTTCCCTAAATACAAAAACCCACCTATGGGCCCCCCACCCTCCACTTGTTTTCCAAGCAACTTGTTCCCTCATCGTCCAAGCCATCTTACACTGGGGCACCCTTTTCTGTATCTGCACAGTTATCCCAACTTATTTTTTATTCTTTCGGTAATTGGACAAAGAACCTTTTCCCGCATTTATCTAGTTGTTTGTTGTCGCACTTAAGCAACCTTCCTTTTCTGGCAAAGAAATCCTTGCCACCCTTGGTTGGGGAATATTTCACTTCCTCTCACCAATGACATTATCCATAAACCCCAAGTATCTTACAGTCCCTACACCTTTTGATCTCTGAGTTTGTCCATTTTGTCACACCTCGACAACCATTTACCCTCATCTAGTCATCCACCTGACGCTAGATTCAGTTTTATAGTTGTTTCCATTTTGCATATCTCCCCAACCAAGGGCAGTCTTGAGTCTCACCACTTCCATACTTTGTCCATGTTACTCTTCAGTCCCTGGTTTCATCCAGTAGATTTCATGAAGCCCTCCACTTCTCAAAGTTGCATCTCCCTTTTTGTCGACATCACCATAGTTTCTAGACGGGCAACAGTATCTTGACCATCATTACCTTCAAAATGAGAAGTCTCAGATGGTACAGAAATGATCATCATCACTCTCTGTTGTCGTTGACCTCCATGGCATTCACCTCCAACACTTTATCATGTTGTGGTGGATCTTACCTTGCGACTATTGCAGTTATTTTTATATTTGTCAAAGACCTCTGAACATTGTTAGGCCATTAATGCCTGCGACTTAGCGACACTTCTTATAGGTGTCATCACCTCTTTTCAAATTTTGTTCACCACCATAATTGTCCTCTGCTATTATCAACCATGCCTCCGAGGGCACTGCAGTTATCCACACCAACACACAGCTTCAGTTACTGTATTACACATTTTTGAGTTACATGACACAACCATGGGGCATGCCCACCTTGTTTGTACACAGTTTTATTTTTCACACATTGCGAAAGGACTGGGTCCTACAGGTTCCCCTCTCCCTCCAATGGGTCGATCTTGAAACTCCCCTCAACACTCTTTCTTACAATGGTACTCTCAGTAGAAGAAACATTGATGTATTTCGGCTATACGTATTCTCCTAACCTCATACATTAGGTGGCATCTGTTATTACTAAAATTTCATCTGCAAATGCTTATAGGAATCCAGCATCTCCAAACATCTATTAGTTCATCCATGGACCAAAAAATGCATTTCCAAAAGGTCCAAAACTATACATCCAGTAATAAAATCAGCATTCACTAAGACTACATAGGTAGCGCGCGCACCTGCGCCATCCAAAAACGCAAGAAAAGTGCACATGCACATGATGTGCGACTATGGATGCAAAAAATCGCGCACCCCTCAGAATGGCAGATTTATGATTGTGGTCGGCCTTCCACCCACTTCTGGTTCAGCTTCCAAGTCAATTTGACACCCAAATCTCGGCTGAATCCAACTGAGTGGTTAGTCAAAGACCTAAGGGTGCCCTAAAAGGCCCCTTGTTCACACTAAAGACTAGTTGAATAATGCCTCAAAGCTTTGCTATAAAAAGAGGCAATGGGTGCACTATATTTTCAAGGAATTCATTTGTATTGTTATGCTGCCTATATTCTCTTAGAGGATCCTCTTTCCTTGTCAAGAGCATACAAGCACCATTTAATTTGAGCTATTCACCTCACCTCTTGAGTGAATGAGCTTGGGATTTCTTCACCATTTCCTTCAAGTTTGCTAGTTGTAAGAAGAGCTCAATCTTTGGGGGTTCAAGAGCCCTCCCTTGGAGGAAGAGGGGACCCATAAGTCTCCCTTTCTCTTTGGTGTTTTCTTTCCACTAATACAATCCTTTCCATCGGTGGCATGAATGTTGTTTATTTCTTGTTCTAATGTCCTTATGCACTCTAGTTTAGTTTCTTTTATTGTTCTTAGCTTAGTCTTTTGTTTATATCACATGCTTGATGTTTCTAGCTCTTGCATTCACTACTATCTTGCCTAGCTAACCCAACTGGGCTTGTAAGCATCTACATTTTGTTCATTTAGGTGACTAAAGAGACGCAACACATGATTCTTTTCTTTTCCAACTCTGATAAATATGACTCTCTTCTGTTTTCCATAAACACAATGCTCACATAAATCCAAAACAATTTTTTTAAGATCTGGAAACAAATTTCTTTTGCTAAGTATCTGCATCCCCTTCTCACTCATGTGTCCAATCCTATGATGCCACAGTGTTGTATCCACTCTTGTAGAAGCTAAAGAGATAGAAGAGTCAATAGTACCAGTACATAAATACAATGTACCTACCTTCTCTCCTTTTTCTATCACCAATGAACCTTTGGTGACCTTCCACACCTTATCTGTAAATATGGATATACAACCTTCACTTGCCAATTGCCCCATTGAAATTAGATTTTTCCTTAGTTATGGAACATGTCTTACCTCTTTCAACAACCATTGGTTTCCATTCCTTTGCTTTATTTTTACCTTTCCCATTCCAACAATTCTGCATGGTGCATCATCAGCGAAATGAACCTGTCCAAAATCACCTTGAACATAATCTAGAAAATGTTTCCTATGGGGTGTGGCATGAAATGAAGCCCCTGAATCTGCTACCCAAGACTCAGAAATATTATCTACAAAAATAATCAAAGCATCTTGTAACACACTATCTGTTACATTTACTTCCTGATTTTTCTCCTGTTGTCCATCTCTTTGTTTCTTTGGAGCTCTGCAATCTTTCTTTAGATGTCCTTTCTTCCCACAATTCCATCACTCTATCTTTCTGAGTCTGGATTTGGATCTGCCCTTCCTAGAATTCCTGTGGTTCCCTAATCCCTTTCCTATATCCTTTTTTCTTCCCATGTGCCCCATGTTTAATGCATTACCTAATGTCTCACTTGTGCTTTTCCGTCGCATTTCCTCACTAAGGATAACACCAACAACATCATCAAATTTTTAAGTGTTTGAACCAGAGACAGAGTTACTTATAGCCATGACCAAGTCATTCCATATTTATGGCAATGAGCACAATATTAGAAGATCCCTGATATCATCATCAAAGTCCACTTTTATCGAACATAGCTGATTAGTAATCGTATTAAATTCATTTAAATGATCTACAACAGACCCACCTTCTGACATCTTCATATTAAATAATCTCTTCATTAGAAATACCTTAATGGACACTAAGGGTTTTTCATGAATTTAGTCAATGCATCCATCAACTCCTTCATTGTCTTTTGATCCAGGTGGATATCTGTGGCCACCCACCTTTCCCAGCTGGCTCAAAACAACTTTCTAGCAATTTTAATAATTTACTATTTTTAGCAGTTTTTCAGGTCCTGAACTTCCAGAGCCGTTTTGAGGCCCTAAACGATGTTTTTTTGGGTATGTTGCGGTTGTAAAATTTCATGATGAAATTTTGTGCAACTGTTGTATTCCTCGGATAGATCTTTCCAATGGGCTATCATACGCCTAAAACGAAGATCGTATGCAAAAGTTACGACCTCGGGAAGTTGATGTACTGACTTACCCAAATGGGGCCCACATGACTTTTGGTGCTTCATCTCCTAGGGTTAGGTTTTTGGATGTTTAGGGTTTTTGAAACTCCTGTTTATTGTAAAAAGGCCTTGAGAGCCTCATTGTAATCATCTTTTTGTGAATGAGCACAACCATCACATCTCTTCTCAGAGATAATCCGCCACCATTCCAGCAAGCTTGTTTTCCACTGCATTTTACAGTTTCAACTTATTTCCTTATTGAATAGAAAACCAGTTTTATTGTATCTCTGTTATTCTGTGTTAAGCATTTGGTGATAATTTGTAGTCATTTCATTCTGCTCATAAAATCTAGATCAGTGGTATCAGAGAGGTTTTCTCCTTGTCATCTTAATGCATGTCCCCAACAAGGTCGGAGTACAAAGATGTGGGTCTCGAGCTTGTTTCTCTTGAGGACAAAATCTCTCGCACACCCAAGCGACCTCTCATGGAAAGAGAAAATAAAGATGACAGGACAGGATATCCTTTCAAACTGTTGATTGAGGAAGCCCTCATGCAGCAAAGGAATGAGATGATGGATAATTTCGCGCAAATCCTTCAACGACTACCAATAGGTGACACATCTTCTTCGAGCAGAGGCACCGCCTCCTTCAAGGTACAAATAAACTTCGATATTCCTATATTTGAAGGTCAGATAAACACAGATGTTGTAGACAAGTGGTTGAATCTACTAGAAGTGTATTTCTCTGTCCATAACTTTTCGAATAGAGAAAAGATTACTTTTTCGCTCATCAAAGTTGTTCCCCATGTCAAAGATTGGTGGGAAACTTTCTGTGAGCAAAAGGAAACAGAGGAACCTTCATTATTTACAGTCATAGACACCTGGGAATCCTTCAGGGATGCTATTGAGGAACAATACTACCCTGTCAGAAGTTATGACGACTTGTATACCAAATGGACCACACTGTGGCAAGAAAGAGACCAAGCAGTGCCAGATTTCAAAAATATCTTCCATACCTTGCACACCAAGTTGGGTATCAAAGATTCGGAGAGACATCTAGTGCTCAAGTATCGTGGTGCTCTTCATAGATACATCCAAATCGAAATGGAATTTCTAGACATCTCATCCTTGGGCGCGGCCTACCGATATGCTGTCAAAATTGAGCAGAAGCTCAAACAAAAGACGCGACAATTTGGGTCGGGGAACCCCTCACAACAAAATCCAGGAAAGGGCGGCCCCAACCCATAGAACAAAGGATAGAGAAACGATGCACAGTATCAAGACAACCAGTCCAAGCCACAAGCAAAGAAGGACACCAGAAAGACAAAGAAAGATACCAAGAAGTGGTGTGACTTCCATAAGAGCCCTTGGCATAACACTGCTGACTGTCGCTCAAAGAAGATGTTGGTGGCTAAAGTGAAATCCTCTGAATCAGATGCAGGTTCTGACTCTGAGTCAAAACCAGAAAGGGGAAGAAGAATCATTGATGCGGAACCCAGTGCCACCGTTGCTACCACCAAAGCTCTGGCATGGTGAACCAGATGAGCCAAAAGAAGGAGAGTGCCTCTTCCATTCCCAGATGTGGGTAAAAGGCACCCCACTACACTTCATTGTTGATAGTGGTATCCAGAAGAACCTCATATCATCAGAGGTCGTCAAGTGGCTGGCCCTACCGACAATGCCACACCCACAACCCTACACCATTGGATGGCTCCGCCAAGGAAGCGATCTCCGTGTCAGCCAACAGTGTCAACTGTCGTACGACATGAGGACCTTCAAAGATGAGGTATTGTGTGATGTTTCTCCTCTCGAAGTTTTTGATGTTCTTTTGGGCCAACCTTATTTATGGAAACGTCATGTTGTATATGATTCTAGGCCTCGTAGTGTTATTATTACTTTGAACAGGAAATTGTACAGGATACCCGAGGCTGTCTCACCTAGTGCTATTTCCTTGATCTCTGCTAATCAATGCAAGAACGTCATCTCTCAGATGGGAAAGTTTGTCTTCTTCATGATCTGCTCTCAGAATGAGAGAAAAATCACATCCACATCCAGGGTCTCTATGGCCGACCTCTCCACATAGCAGAAGAAAGTAGATAAGGTTGTGGAAGAATACTTGGATATCTTCTCCTCGCCTACTGGGGTACCTCTGCACTGCTAGCTCAAGCACCTCATCGATTTGACCCCCGGTGCACCGCTGCCCAATGGGCCAATCTATCGTCGCTCTCTATTAGAGAATGAGGAGATCAAGCGACAGATCCAAGAATTTCTCCACAAGGGTCACAACCATCCTAGCTCATCACCTTGCGGGAGCCCAATCGTGATGGTATAGAAGAAAGATGGAACCTGGCGACTTTGCATTGATTATCGGGATCTGAATAAAACCACAATTAGAAACCGGTACCCAATTTCCCGAATCGAGGACCTCCTTGATCAACTCATGGGGGCCAAATACTTTAGTAAGATTGATCTGAAGTCTGGCTACGACCAGGTCCTAATAGAACAGACAGATGTATGGAAGACTGCCTTCAAGTCAAAGGAAGGCCTTTTCGAATGGTTGGTCATGCCCTTTGGTCTGACAAATGCTCTAGCCACTTTCATCATGATGATGGATGATATCTTGCAACCATTCACCAATACTTTTGTAGTGGTGTATCTTGATGACATTCTCATTTACAACAAGACTTGGGTTGAACACTTGCAGCATATTTAACAAGTTATGCACACCCTGCAATAGCACAAGCTATATGCCAACTTGGAAAAATGCTCCTTTGGCATGGACAGGGTCCATTACCTAGGCTACATCATTGATCAACATGGTGTACATGTGGATACAGCCAAGATCCAAGTCATCCATGACTGGCCATCCCCAACCACACTCACGGAGCTTTGGAGCTTCTTGGGCCTTGCCAATTTCTACCACAGGTTTGTGTTGGGATTCTCCCATATTGCATGGGCCCTCAGCCAAATAACTAGGGGTGGTGGTAAGGCAAAATTTGCATCGGGCCAGCCCCAAAAACAAGCATTTGATGATTTGAAGCAGCGCTTGTGCTCAGCCCCAGTACTTTCACTACCAGACCTGCAGCAGCCCTTTGAGATTGAGACTGATGCTTCAGACTATGTTGTGGGTGTCGTTCTCACGCAGCACGGCCACCCCATGGCCTATCATAGTGCGACACTATCATATGTTGTCCATAAGTACCCTACTTACGGCAAATAAATGTACTCCATTGTGAAAGCATGTCGCTAGTGGAGACATTACATTTTTGGGAGGGAGACAGTCATCCACACTGATCATAATCCACTATAGTTCATGCAGACACAAGGAAAATTCCAGAATGACAACCATCAAAAGTGGTCCACATACTTGCAGCAATTCCACCTCAACATCAAGTATAAAACAGGAAGCACCAACCATGTCGTTGATTTCCTCAGCAGACCACCAGTCGCAACACTCACCACAGTGCTAGACTCCTGCAGCCATGAGACCTCTAGATGGCCCCAACTCTATGAGATAGACCCAGACTTCACCACCACCTACCAAATGTTGGGTGCAAAGGCAATTGTCGATAATTTCCATCTTCAGGATGGGTTGTTGTGTCATCTGGGCCATATATGTGTTCGCTCAAGTGAGTGAGCGAAGCTGATCTAGGAATCCCACTACAGCCGAGTGGCAGGACACTTCGGCGTCGAAAAGACAGTGGCAATGCTACAAAAACATTTCTATTGTCCGAAACTTTGACAGGAGGTCAGCAAGTATATCAGGTCTTGCACTGCTTGCGCTATTGTCAAACCAACCACTAAGAAACAAGGCCTGTACACCTCTCTTCCTACTCCTGACAGACCATGGGAATCCATCTCAATGGACTACATGTCGGGCCTCCCATCCACCAAGCGGGGAAATGACTCTGTTTTTGTGGTTGTCGATCACTTTTCTAAGATGGTGATTCTGGTTGCTTGCAAGAAGAGCATCACAGAAGAAGCCACTGCCAAGCTCTTCTTTGAACGAGTCTGGGTACATTTTGGAATCCCACAAACCATTGTCTCAGATCAAGACAGATGATTTCTCAGCACATTCTGGTCGAGCCTCTGGTCACTGCTGGACACCAAGCTCACCAAATCCACGACCTTCCACCGCCAGACAGATGACCAAACCGAGGTCGTAAATCGAATGATCATGCATATCCTATGCATGTATAATTACAAGCACCCTCACACATGTGATGAGAGTCTTCCCTATGTCTAGCATAGCTCCAACCGAGCCCTGCATAGCTCAACCGGCCACATCCCCTTTCAGGTGGGGTTGGGATTCCAACCATTGGGTCCCATAGATGTTGCACTTCCCCTTGCGGTCACCTCGACGGACTCCTCTCCTACTCCAACTGAGGCTGACAAAGCCACCTGATTCATTGAGAGGATCCAACACATCTGCCAACAGGTTCAAGATATCCTACAGAATTCTAATGACAAGTAAAAGTAGCGCCATGATCAACATCAGGTTCCACATAAGTTTCAGGTGGGCGACAAAGTTTGGTTGCACTTATAGAAAGAATGCCTTACAGGACCCTATCGGAAGCTTCAACCACTCCGATATGGGTCATACACCATGACCAAGGCTGTGGGGGATAATTCTTTTGCGCTCAACATTCCTCCTTTCCTTGGCTTGCACCCAGTGTTCAACGTGGACCTCCTTCGGCCTTATTTCCCACCATTATTGGACACCTCAGACATAGCAGAACAACTGACACCAACAAAGATCAACTCAGACTACATACAACAGGAATCCAATGATCAGATTGTGGACACACGGATCAAGGGAACTCGACAACAAAGGATCCATCTTTATCGAGTCGTCAAAGTAGGGCAGCTCCTGCACCAAGGCAAGTGGCTCACCCAGGGCCAAATTCAGCAGAAATTTCCTCATCTGATGGGGGAAATCAATGCAATGGAGACCAATGCTTCCTAAGGATGGAGGATTGATCTAGGTGGATATAGGTGGCCACTCACCTTTCCCAGCTAGCTCAAAACAACTTTCTAGCAATTTTGATAATTTACTATTTTTAGTAGTTTTTCGGGTCCTGAACTTCCAGAGCCATTTTGAGGCCCTAAACGACATTTTTTGGGATATTTTGCGATTGAAAAATTTTAAAATTTTGTGAAAATGTTGTATTCCTCGGATATATCTTTCCAATGGGCTATCATACGCCTAAAACGGAGATCATATGCAAAAGTTACGACCCCGAGAAGTTGATGTACTGACTTACCCAAACGGGGCCCACATGACTTTTGGCGCTTTATCTCCTAGGGTTAGGTTTTTGGATGTTTAGGGTTTTTGAAACTCCTGTTTATTTTAAAAATTCCTTGAGAGCCTCATTGTAATCATCTTCTTGCGAATGAGCGCAGCCGTCACATCTCTTCTCAAAGATAAGCAGCCACCATTCCAGCAAGCTTGTTTTTCGCTGCATTTTACAGTTTCAAATTATTTCCTTATTGAATAGAAAACCAGATTTACTGTATCTCTGTTATTCTGTGTTAAGAATTTGGTAATAATTTGTAGTCATTTCATTCTTCTCATAAAATCCAAATCATCTTTTCTTTCGAAATATTGAAAGCCACTAACATTGCCAAGCTCAACCCCATTGTTCCTAGTGCTTTTCTGTCAAGAACCTCCCATTCTTCATCCTTCAGAGTCGTCGGCTTCTTTGCTATTACACCTAATGGTAGGAATAGATCCTTCTGATATAAATAATCTTCCATCTACATCTTCCATAACTGGTAGTTTTGGTCGTTAAATTTATCGACCCTAAAATTTCCATCTTCCGCCATTGCTCCCACTCAAACCAGGAACCCTCTTTTCCTGCGAGTTACCTTTTGCTCTGATACCAGTTGTTAGAAAAATAGGATCGCGGAGCAATAAAATAAAACAAATGAATAAATAAAACACAAAAGATGCATAATCCAATAGAGACACAGATATACGTGGTTCACCCAGTGTGGGCTACGTCCACCAAAGAAATTTCCTGGTCCTTCCTTTATTATTATCCAGCAAATGAAGGGATACAACCTACAACACACTCATTGTAACTTCCTCTTCTTTCTCTCATAGTCTCCTCACTCAGAATGCAAAATTCGCAATGATACATAGCTGCAATACATTTCCCTCATAAAAGAAGGTTTCCTTCTAGGGAAAAAAACCCTAACATAACTTCTAACGTTAGATCTTCGACCTTATAATGAACGGTCCATATTTACTATGAAATTACAATATACATTTACAAGGCATTTTTTCCTTCAGGGGCCTGCTTGCCCCTGGACCCCATAGGGGTGGTAACCCCGTAGGGGTGGTAACCCCTCCCTGCACTCCCTCGCATGGAGGAGTGTACATTCTTCTGGAGTGTAAAGTCTTCATGGGGTATAAACACGATTGAAAACAAATACCTTTGAATCAGAAAGATAATCAGGATCCACAACCAACACTAATTCACATGGAGTTTGTGTGTATATATATTCAAGGAAAGTATTTCACGATCTTCACCTCTTACTCAAAATATTGGGATGGAGGGTGGCTCAACTACCAAACACAATAGTTGTAACCCAGTGCAACTTATCTAAACTAGAACCTCGATTTCACTAGAACTAGAGACCTTGAAGGGAACTTCATCTTGAAACAATTCATTCAAACTGATTGATAATCCACTAGGTTGTGTGTGTGTGTGTGTGTGTGTGTGTATTTCACCTAAAGTGTTTTCTTAGATATTTGTTATGCATATTTTTGGAGGTTTTTGTTATAGTTTACCTATTACAACCTGCCAAACTCATTAACAATCATTAATGTCAAGTCTGGAAGTGTGTGTGTGTGTGTGTGTGTGTGTGTGTCTTTCACTTGAAGTGTTTGCTTAAATATTGTTGATGTGTACTCTTTGAGGTTTTTGTTAGAGTTTACCTATTACAACCTTCCAAACCCATCAACAATCATTGAAGTCAAGTATAGAATCAAATTCTTAATCTTTAAAGACTTGGAGGAGAATCACCTCTTTAAAAATGAAGGAGAGCACTTCATATTCCTTAGAAGGGTTACATATAAATATTAAATCTTTTTTTGGTTAGGGAGATGACATAAACACCTACTATAGGGAAGCACTTGAAAATATTAAGCATATCTCACCCTAAATGCACACTTGTGGTAAGAACAAAACCTTGAAACACTTTTTTTAATTTTGTAATTATGCCTAATTAACTTAGACATGGGATTTTAAGTTTTTTCACTCCTTGATTCTATCCAATATCGCCTATAATATTTCCCTCTTGGGAGATTCTCTCCCACGGGATATATATTTTCACATAACATATCATTGGATTAGAATTGATATATTGTATCATCTTTGTAAAACAAGAAATTATGTTTATTTTCTAACTCTCGTCAAAAAATTAATTTTACCTAGTTAGAGGAGTCTATTATGTGCTCATGGAGATGGAAGTATCCCACCTACACAATATTATGGTCTACTAGAAAAATGCAGCGTGTACCATGAGCAAGGTGCAGCCTTAAGGTCACTCTCCTACCCACTATACACACTCTTGAACTCCAAGCAGCCAATCATACCATCATAGATTGGGCCACATTGTAAGAGAATATCAAGGGAGGTGAAGGAATTGGCCCCAAGTAAGAACCCCAGATGTCCCCTAGATAAAAGAAATTCTCAAATTGGCCATTTCCAAGCCAAATAATCTAGAATAACCCAAGCATGGAAACAAGGAATAGAAGCCCATAGTCATTGATCTTGAACTTACCACTAAAAGATGGAGACTTCCTTCCAAGGACAAAGATAGTGATCCTATTGTGAGCTTAATTCCTACAATGTCTTGACCAGTGCACTTATTCTCACTGGATTTCTTGTTTGTTTGTGTTTGTTTCTTTCTACCTTAGGATTTATGACACATTAATTTTGGTGGTCCTATGTGGCATATTTTGATAGTATAGACTTTGTGCCTTCAACTATAGCTTGTGGTGGCCATCTCATGACTCCTTTTTTATAAAGTGCATGTTTTCGATATGTTAATAGAAATATGAATCATTTTCTTAAAAAAGCATTTTTTTGTTCACATTATTGTAAAAAATCCCCACCTAGTGCCCCATACATTTTCTCCATATTTAATACTATGAGCATAGTTGTTTTTTTCCAGACTTTAGCATATGAAAACCTCATTGGTTCTTGGTGTATTATTTTTAAAATTGAAATAGGGAAATAGTATATTAAAAAGGGAGTTGTAGTTGTTGATTTGTGTAGCTTCAGGTAGGTATTCTCATGTGGTCTAGGTTTCATGCATGTGGGAATGGTCATGGGAACCACATCACACTTTCATTTGGGTGGAAATGCCCTTGAAATGAAGTTGGGGCTTCATGGGCTTGAGGATGGGCTTTGTGGGTTTGTGATGGGGCTTCACACACACAGAGAAAGCCTAAATTGGTGTTGACTTGTGGAGGGGATTTTAACTTGACCCCTAGATGTGTATATAAAGGAGAGATGTCATTGCGACATTGTCATTATGTGTGGAGAGCTTTGAAATTTCAGTCCAAGTGTGGTGACCACAAGTCTAGCCATGGCAGAGGTCGTAAGGCCTTAGTGTCTATTGTTTTTTCTTCTTGTTTGGGAAGGTTCTTGTGTGAAGAAGGCTGAGAAGTACAGCCAACACTTGTAATTCTAGCAGTAAGCCTCTAGGATAGTAAATGAGGGTTGAAGTGGGGTGTTCATTGACTCTATAAATCTCTCCATAGAATAGGAGGAAGCTCAAAGCCTAGGAAAGACTCGCCCTGCCAGAGAATCCTAACTGCAGGAAGTAAGGAGGCTTGGAATAACAAGAAGAGGACATTATTAGGGGTCTAAGTGAGTCATCCTACATTTCTGAGGCAGCCATTGATTTTTGGGTGAATGAGGAGTTGTTATAGGAAGGTAAGTACAGTCTTGGATAGCCAATAAGGGTTGAGACAAACTTAGTGACAACAAACATGCAATAGTAGCAACAAGGTGATCTTTGAGAGTTTATTTGTGGGCCATAACAAACAACATAACAACAATTTATGCCGATTGTTTCAACAGTAAAACAACATACTTTTGAGGTCTATTATAGGCTTGGAATAGGCCATCGTGTATAGCATTCTTTGGAGAAGACTTGAGGATAGTATATGGAAGCTTGTAGTAGGTTGTAGCAGACCTTTGATAAGGGTTGTGTTGAGGTAGTATAAAGGATAGTACAAGGAAAGGAGGGATGAGGGGAACTAGGATGGCTCAGACCCTCACCCTATAGTCACCCATATGGTTGGAGGTAAATCTAGAGAAGGTGAGGGGAAGGTCAGGGGATGGAAGGACTCGGTGTAGCCTAGGAACCTCTACCAAGGACGGTTCAAGGGTTGGTAGGACTCATCCAGACTTGTACAAGGAGTTGCAGAGGAAGAGGAGGGTTTGAGGGGGAAAGGGATGCCTTAACCCTAAATCTCAGTGCAACAGATTTGGGCATAGTTTTATAAGTGGTTTCAGTATTATTCTTTTATATAAAAGTGGGTCATTGTCTCTAGTACCAAATCCCTTTGTTCTAGATGTAATAACAACATATTTTGGCATTAAATACTTGTGTACCTATCCATGATATAATTTCTAGTTTTATGTTTTGTTGTGCTAAAGTAGTTAGGAATATCAATGTGTTTATGTTTATAGTTCAAATTGGGTAAATTTGTGTATAATTGTGTATAACCATAGACCATACCTGAGGTGTAATAAAATCTAACATGGAATCAAAGCTATGGTTCTGAGAAGGGCGGTTGGATTTGAGATATTTACATGGGTGACAGCTCTGAGAGGGAGTTGTAGTAGTGTTAAGGAGATAGCTATGAGAGCGACCTACAATGAGTGTTGCAAGTAGCAGAAGGTTAGATGGTCCATGTTTTAATACATGGAGTAGACCATATAGACAAGGATTTGTGGACTATTGTAGCTCGGTGGTGTGGAAAGTTGGGAGTTCTAGTGGATTGGCATAGAAGCTAGATCACAGTAGTATGTTATGTGGCAAGTTTCCAACCCTGTGGATAGACATCTGTTGGATTTTCATAGTGAAATGTGATGGGTGAAGCTCGAGTGATTTAGCACGAATGAGATAGCTTCGTTCGGATGGCAGTTTGACGATATAGAGTCCTCATCATGCCAGAGAGTTGCACATTGTTCAGGTGCGACAATGTATGAGTTATTTGACCCAGGAGGATGAGGACACTTGTAGAGATGAGTTACATATATCTAGAGTGGACTAGACTGAGTGTCCATCTACAACTCGGGACTATTTAGAGAGAGTAAATAGGTTCAGTTGCAATATGTGTGTAGACACAGAGAGATTTGTCACTTGGATGATGGATTTGGGTAGAATTTCATTGAATGATTGTAACTTGGGTAAGAAGGATGCTTGCCTTGAAGGATTGCATGGTTCTTGTATAGTAGGAGTCATTGGCACATGACCGGGGCACATGATTTTTTCAAGATCTTCAAAGTGTCTTACTCAGGTATGTACGTGGAGCTTGGTATGAGGACCAGGCATGTTGTAGTACAGGGATATAGTACAGTGTCATTCCAAATGGAGTCAGCGGATGTGTTTTGAGTGGAAGATGTGTTATGGGTGCCAAGAGTGTGTTCTCAGCCTCATCGATTGAAGATAAGGGCTATGCAATATTGTTCCAAGATGGATAGGTGTTATTATATGTCGAAAGGATCTATCCCAGGAATAGCAGTGGTCCTGGAGTTAGAGAGGGAAACATGTATTGGCAGAAGGGCCAACCTATGTGAGCCATGAACCATAGTAACAAAGTGATAGTGGATAAGGAGCAGGTAGCTTTGAAGGTTGAGTAGACTCAGAGGGAGTCAGTGGATTTAGAGGCAGTCTAACTTCATAAGAAGTTAGGAGGCTTAGAGGGAGAGTCATTCATTCAGTGAGAGCCAACCTTTGGGTCCATATGGGAGAGAGGCATCTTCCAAAATTTTCAGGAGGGTGTCATGGGTTGAGAAGGCTAGATAGGATGCTTAGAAGTGGGAAGATTCTAGGAGATGGGTGTCTTACAGAGAGGATCATGCCAAATAGTAAGATTTTCTTCAGTGACCGAGGGTGAAACCAGTTAGAAGGATTGGAGAGAAGGTTTAATTCAGTGACAAAGGGGGTAGCCAATCAGGGGGATTGGAGAGCAGTTTTGTTATCAGATCCAATGTGGGAGGAAAACTTACTTCCAGTATGGGAAGAAAAATTTCTTCCAGTGTGGTAGATAGAGATACTTCCAGGTGATTATGGAGTGTGGTGAGAATACCTCCCTCGCTAAAACAGATTTTTTATTTGTGTAGCTTCGGGCAGGTATTATCACGTGGCCTAGGTGCTAGGCATGTGGGAATCATTGTGGGCACCATATCACACTTTGGTTTGGGTAGAAAATAATGAAGTTGGGGCTTCATGGTATTGACAATGGGCTTCATGGGTTTGTGGTGGGGCTTCACACCCACAGATAAATTCTAAATTGGTGTTGACTCGTGCAGGGTATTGTAAGTTGACCCCTAGACTTGTATACAAAGGAGAGATGCTATTATGGCATTCACATCATGTGTGCAAAACTTGGAAATTTTATTCCAAGTGTGGTAACCGTGGGTCCAACCATGGAAAAGGTCATAAGGCCTTAGCGTCTATTGTTTTGTCTCTTTGTTTGGGTAGGTTCTTGTGTGAGGAAGGATGGGAAGTGTAGCCATCACTTAGGATTCTAGCAGTAGACCTCTAGGATAGCAAACAAGCACTGAAGAGGGGTAGACGTTGAATCTAGAAGGCTTGCCATAGCATAGGAGGGAAAGCCAAATCCTAGGAAAGGCTCGACCTACCTGAGCCCACTTTACCTTTGACTGATAAAGTGCATTCAGAGCACTTATGTTAAGCTGCAAGTGTGTGTCAGAAACCAGGAGCACACCTAATCGAAAACCTTCGAACAACCAAGCATCTGCAGAATATCATATATACCAATTCTAAGGTAGGCATTCCCATACTCAGATCATAGACTGATGACATTATAGACATGGGTCATGGCCACCAATCATACACTGTGGATCCATGCCATCAAAATATAGCATAGCCACCAGGAATACACTGTGGATCTATGTGAGAAATTTCAAATTAAGATGACATAGCCATGAGACATACACAATGGATCTATGTGTCACAAATCATGCATACTCCATCGCAACCTGGACAAAAGAGATGATATCCAGGGTCTTCAATCTCGTCACCCAAAGTACGAATCTAACCATGTGATTACATGTGTTGAAGTCAAACATGGAATAAACCACTTGATTACCGGTCATTGATGAAACCGTTAACAAGTGTGAGGGAAATCACCATTGATGTCAATGACTCCCAAGGTACCCTAGTACAACCCATCAAGTGTGAATAAATGATTTGAAGTTGAACATCCGATGGAATCTTTCGATCATGGGTCAATGATGTAGACCCACTGTCGAAAGCGAGGAAACCTACCATTGAGGCATGCAAGCTCCAAGGTACCAAATAATTTCTAAGTCTTGATTCCAGATAATGAGCTGAAGTCGACGGAACAAAACTCATCACAGGAGGGCCTTGATGTATCCCCCATCAATGACACAAAATGAGTAACAGATTTTGAAGGTGAAACAGAGTATGATGTGAATTAGACTAGACACAGGGAAGACCGACACAGAGAGAATGGATAATTGCAGATGGTCGACTCAATATAGGTTTCAAATGGACTTGTCTTGAACATATGAACGACACGACCAATGATTCGACAACATTGACTCAAAGACGACACAAGGAATGACCTTGTAGCAAATCGAATGAGAGACAAATGGATTTCCCAAACCGACTTCAAAACATGAATAGGGGGTGTCATGTTCAAGAGTGACACTTACTACCAACCAATATGAAGATGAAAACATATCCCTTTCCCAAATTTTCCCCCACCATTTCTGGTGAGTACCTCTTTATTTTTACACAAGCTTGAGGAGGATAACATATGTTTGTTGATGTAAGCTCATCCTTCGGATGAGTCCCTCGGAGTATGTTTAACGAACCCTAAGAAGGAGTGGTTCGGTACAATTATGGGTCTGTCGATGTTTGTTTAACGAGTACAAAGATAGAAAACTTGAAGGTTTTTCAAGATTATAGAGTCTGGAAAAACACTTAAAAGAGAACTCTCTTAGTTCCTTTTTCGTAAAATAGTCTGGATGAGACCGAAAAAGAGATAAATTATCTCTCACCAGATGCTTACTTCAGATACTTTATCGAGCGTGAGAATAGCAAGGTCGCTCGGCAATCTTTTCATGTTTAGAGAGTCTAAAAAGAGCTTAAAGAGGACTCCATGGGGATTCCTTTTTCGTATAACCTTGTTGAGCCCGAAAAAGTGATAAAAGTATGCTCGATCGTGTTCTCATGTATTTTTGATCATGAGAACGGACAAAGACCACGCTCGAGGTTTTATACAAAAACCATAAAAAAACCAATCAAAAACATGCAATGACAAAGAAAAACATGTCTGTACCCCTGTATTTGACCATCGAAATCATTACGCCTGCAAAAGTTACACTCAAAATGACATTAGGGATTAAGGTTTAATAGACAAATAATCATAAAAAAATCAAATGACATAGTAAAAGTAAATAAAAAGGAGTAAATACTCTTTTTACCACATCATTTTTACCTTTCCACTATTTGAACTCCAAAAACCCCTCTTTTTCCCTTGAAGTTCAGCATCAGATTGAGGATTTACGAGCATCCATTCAGCAAGACGTCAGTGACAGTGAGGTAGGCTCTTTGTCCTTAACACTTTCATGGTTGAATTTTGCAATTTCATTTGTTAAATTTTCAGTTTTGGGTTGATTTTGCAAGCCCTACTTGCGCGCTGCCATTCTCGTAGGTAGGATACACAGGAACTGCGAGAATGGGGCATTCTCACAAGTGAGCCTAAGGCCGCCTACGAGGTTCTCACACTGTGCACACAGGGAACCTACAAGAACTGCAAAGCTCAAAAAAAAATTAAAAATTTAACCCAATGAACAAGAACCAAATCATGAAAAAAGTTGTTAATCTTCTTGGTGTGCCTCTTATGCAGATAATTGGCCATCAAAATGGTGCTTGAATGGCACAAAAGGGACCACGAAGAAGACAATGCAATTACCAGAAATCATCCACCTACTATTGCTGCTCTGAGAAACTATGGGCTCCTGAAGTACTTTCGCATCCCGGGCATGAGGGCCCAAGTCGGGTTGTTAGAGTACCTGGTGCATATGTGGGACCCTAATCAGAAGGTATTTCATGTGGGGGTCCACACACTGTCCTTAGACATTGAGGACATTTACTTTTTGACTGGATTGTCACGGCGAGGGTACTATGTGAGCCTGACTGGTAGCAGAGGTGGTGGGCTGTAGATGAGTGAGTACTGTCGTTTACACTGCGTTCCTGAGGCTAAGAGAAAGAAAGGAAAAGTAGTTATTTGGGGGGTACGAGATTTGACCCTCTGTACTATCCTATTCACCATAGCTCGGATGGCTGGGATTTCTACTCCTCAGATGGAATTACAGAGTTACTTCCAGTATGCTATTGAGGTTACTAAGCCTTGAGTGTTCAACTAGGTAGATGCTATGCTTCGTAGCGTAAAAAGACAGTTGACCAAATGCATACGAGGCAACTTGAAGCAATTCGGGTACGGATCTTTGTTGGTGTCCTTCTTCCTTGAGAGGGTCCCATTACTGAGGCTGCAGGTTGAGTGGAATATACCAGCTCCTAGGGATCCAAGGATGCTGATATGGTGTCAACTTATGGCTCGACACGTGGCTAGACCAATCATCAAGTATGATGATACTTTCTTTGACTAGCTTCAACCATAGTTGTTGATGATTGACGACCATGCTTATGACGGGTTGGATTTTCGAGGAGATCTGGACTTAGTATTTCCAGAGGATGCTTAGTGGGGGGACCTTGGTAAGAAGTGCACACATTTTTTTCTTTTTAAATGTTTTTGTGAATTTTTATCATATTCAAATGTTTTTGTTTTATATGCTCATCCAAAGACTAATACAAAATTCATTTTTGATAACACAGATGTTGGACCTTACCAACCTCCTAGTACTTCTCCCATTCAGCGGCGAGGAGAGGTAGTGGCAGCGCCACAATATGCTGAGGATTATCAAGTGGTGGACAAAATATAGAGGGCTTGACTGCAGATATTCTAGACATGTCTCTGGAATAGGTTCCACGACGCAATCAGCATCATACTGTAAGAGTATCGGCATCCATGAGTCGACTGCTCCGTAGGGTTTCTCAGGCACTCATGTGTTACCGTGAACGTCATCCATGACATCACTTTGTAGAAGCTATTAGCTTCAGATTCTGGCATTTTGGTCTTCGGACAAACTTTTTGTAAAAAACTCTTTTGATCGTTATATATACAAATGGATTCTACCGGTTTATCATGTGTTATGTGAACATTGATGTGATTGATTTATAAATGATTCAAATGTCTATCCAATACATAATTAGCCAATGCATCTGGTAATGTATTTATACATCTAGGAATATGTTGATATTCAATGTGATCAAAATAATGTTCCAAGAGGTGAATTCGCAAATACACCCGTAACAAAGTAGGACTTCGAATAGAGTAGACATTACTTAACTGTAGTACTACAAGCTACGAATCAAGTCGCACAACCAAATGACGAATTTCAAGAGAGATAGCATCAACCAATAATTCAATAACAATGCTATACTTTGCAATGTTGTTGATCGCACAGCCGAGGCACACACCTCGTAAGGAGACAAGTTCATTTGAAGGGGCATAAATTTCCCACGCAGCGGAAGCAAGGTTCTGAGTACTATGGCTAGCGCCATCAGCAAAGCCAATATAGGATAGCGAAGACTCTGACATCTAAAAATCAAACACAATGTCACATAAGGGCAGAGACCAGATAACGACAAAAGAAAACTATAGTAACACAAAAGAAGTATGATACAATAAAAATACAAGTACTTGTGCACAAATGACTTTATGCATAGTACTTCTTCAAGTACAACCCATTCCTGGGTTCACTCAAAGGGATACCATCGTAATCTACCAACTCATAAGCTCCTTTTTCCAAAACTCGTCGAACAATATAAGGACCTCGCCACATGGGTTCGAATTTCCCAGCTCCTAACATATCTTGATCTTGTTCATAGAGAAGAACAAGATCACCTTCGGAGATAATGCGAGGCTTGACATGCTTGTCATATTTGGCCTTGACACATTTTTTCTAAGATTCTATGACTAGGGTGGAATCACGTCGAGTTTTGTCTAATCGCATAAGATACAATAGATGTTCTTCCTCAGCAGAAGCGTTGGGTAGGAGTTCAACAACTAGTTTTAAAGAGGGTATCTCACATTCGATAGGGAGAATGGATTCCACACCATTGACTAACCGAAAATTTGTAAACCCAGTAGCAGACTTGAGGGATGTCCGGTACGCCCACAATGCTGAAAACAACATTGTGTGCCAACTTATTTTATGAATCCCTATCATTCGTCGAAGCATAGTTATTAGAACTTTGTTAATCGCTTTGACTTGGCCGTTGGCTTGTGGATAATAGGGTGTTGAGTTATCATGGTGAAGACCCAACTTTTCAGTAAGTTCATACATCATAAAATTCCTAAAGTGACTACCGTGATCAGTGACAATAGTTTGGGGAACACCAAAACGAGCTATGACGTGATTAAAAAGAAATAATGTTGCGGTCTTTCTAGTGTTGTCGAATGTCGGCATCGCCTTGACCCATTTCGTAAAGTAATCAACGGCTACAATGATGTAACCATGCCCCCCAGCCGAGTGAGGGTGACATGTCATGAAATTGATGCCCCATTTCACAAAGGGACCAACTGAGACCACAGGGTGAAGAGGAGCAGGATGTGACCGAATATTCTGATTATAGGTCTGGCAGGCATGGCATTTCTGAATGGCAATAATGCAGTCATTAAACAAAGAAGGAAAAAAATACCCTGTGCATAAGATCTTCTACGCAGTAGCATACCCAGACATATGACCACCACATGCTCCAGAATGGCAGTCATTCAGAGCTTTCTCGGCTTCGTCAAACATTAGACAACATCGAAAAATAGAGTCAATCCCCCGACGATAAAGAGTATCCCCGAGAATAATGTATTGAGGAGCTTGATAGTGTATTCAACATCGTTTGGTATTGGACAAAGTTGGCCGAAAACTCTGGGTTTGGAGATATATAATGATATCTCCAAACCAAAGATCATCAATGCTAATAAGGAAAAGAGATTCATTGGGTAATGAATCAATGACTACATTTTCCATTGCAGAATGGGGAAAATCACGTATCAACTCAGCAAAAACTAAGGACTTCTTGGGCTTGGCGTGGTCGAATTACAATCCATTTGGAGTATTTTCCCCCTAACAATTGACGTGTCAAAATGTGTTGCATAGGGTTGCAATGATAAATTACCGTAGTCTTGCATGAGAGGATATAGTGCCGGAAGCATTGGACGGCTTGAACGGTAGCCAAGGCTAGTTTCTCGACATGTTGATACTTGATTTCAATCAGCGTGAGACTTTGACTCAAGTAGTATATAACATGTTTGTCGTGAGCATCATCCTCTTGGACGAGAACCATGCCAATGGTATACTCTGAGGCAGCAAGATAAAGGAAATAATCGTGACTGTAATCAGGGGGAAAGAGAAGCAGAGCTCATTTTAGGAACAACTTCAAAGCTTCAAAATCATTTTTGGCAATGGTATCCTAGACGAACTCGGAATCCTTTTTTAATAGCTGCGTAAATCCACGAGTTATCTTGACGTAATTGGGGATAAAACGACAAAGAAAATTTGCTTTCCCTTGCAAACTTTGCAATTGGCAAAGTGTAGAAGGAGGAGGGAGATTAAGGATCACCTCAACCTTTAAAGGATCCACCCAGATCCCTTAAAGCGAAATGATAAAACCTAGAAGACAATCGGATTCTACACAAAAAATGCACTTATGAGGATTTAAACGTATACGATAGAACCGACAGTGAATGAAAATGGCCCGGTGGTGGGTTGGGTGATCGACTCTGTGCATAGAATGAGCAGGTAAATCATCCAAATAGGGTTGAACGATATGCTTGATATCATGAAAAGCATAAGACATAGCGCATTGAAAAGTGGCGCCAACGTTCTTAAGACCGAAAGGAAGTTTCTGATAGGAAAAAGTACCCCAAGGACAAATAAAAGCAGTCTTATGTTGATCGTCGTGAACGATGTTAATTTGATTATAGCCAGAGAAACCATCCATGAGAGAGAAGATTTCACTTCTGGCACAGTCATCGACAATCTAATCGACGAAAGGGGTAGAAAAGTTGTCTTTTGGACAAGATTTATTGATATCCCTATAATCAACACACACATGAATCATACCTTGTTTCTTGTCAATCGAGACAAGATTGGAAACCCAGTCTGTGAGAGCCACCGGATAAATAAAGCCAACTTTCAGAAGTTTCTCGACTTCGAGCTTTATAGCAACCACTTTATATGGGTGAACTGGACGAAGGCATTTCCGGACGGGTTTAGCGTCAGGATATATCTTTATCTCATGTATCACAATCTCAAGGTCAATACCTGGCATTTTTTCATAGCTCCAGGCAAATATGTCACGAAACTCTTTGAACAGGGATGTATAGGTGACTATTTCATCAGGGGAACACGAAGTTCCAATATGGACATTTTCGACGATTCCAGGTTTGATGGATATGTCAATGGGAATCATGGGTGAGATATTACTTAAGTTCCCTTTAGCAAACACATCATGTGTAGACTTGGGAACGGTCGAGATGACGACAACGGTCGACGGGGTCGAAATCCATTGGTAGTTCTCAAGAGTATGTTTCTCCAGAAAAAGGATAGAATGATGATGCCCATCATCCCAAGGGGTGTCCTCCATGATGGACATGATCATCTCGTCAGTCGGAAAAATAACACGAAAAGGATTGGGAGACAACTCATCAAGAGAAGGAGTAGAAGGTGTTATCGATTGAATGGCCTGATAGGCAGATTCAACTGGACTTAACGACATTGCGTTGCCAAAATGAAGATGATCTCCAGGGTCAGGGACTATCCAGGGGTTGTGAGATGCAGGAAGTTTGTGAGGCAAGGTGGAGATCCTTTAGAAGGAAGAGTCCTTTAGAAACATAACCCGAGGAGTCCTTTAGAAGGCCTACACCGACGTTTTCATAACCCGATGGGGTTTTAGCAATAAATGGTATGTTGCCAGTACGGGTATTAGAATTAAAGAAGGCGAGTTGGTCAACGGTAACAACCTTTCCTTGATGAGGGAAACGTACTACATGGAAAAGGGTCGACACAACGGCATGCATGGAATCGATCCAATTGTGTCCAAGCAAAAGATTATAATCAAGGGGAGCGTCAAAGACTTCCACTTTGACTTGGACCGTCTTGCCTTCTAACATGATGGGAAACGAAGGAAGAACACCGTAGGGCTTAAAACCAGAGCCATTGAAGGCTTTAAGAGTTTTTTGTGATTCATTCAAAGAAGGAGAGCCAATGGCTTTCCAGCAAGCAAGAGACATGACACACGTCAAGGCACCCTCGTCGATAACAGTTCGACAAATGTTCTTGTCAGAGACAACAACTTGTATCTGGAACGCGAGTTGAGTGGGTAACCTTGGAATGTGATCATCCAAGTCAAAGACTATTAAATTCGTATCCATTGGGTCATTTCCACTGATAGCTTTCAACAATGCCTTCCATTGTGCGGGACAAGTTTGAAGGACTTCAAGGGATGACATCGAAGAAGGTGCTTGGGCCAGATCTTCAACAATGTTGTAGTTCTGGGCCACACGAGCATGAGGATTGAAATTCGATTTCCGAATGACGCCCTTTGGGGGGGGGTCACAGAACTGTGTCGAGGCTCGGTCGTTCGATATGAAGAGGATCATTGGTAGGTGGAGTCATGGGAGAGGGTTGTACCAAAAAAGGGGGTAAATCGTCAACCTTCTCCTTAGAGGGAGAATAATATTTGGCTTGAGTAGTGAGTGCAATGTTGTTCTGCTTGGAATCACCAGTACACATCAAAACATAGGAGGTGGAAGAAGATGAGGGTTGGTCATGGATGACCAACTGTGCCTGTTGTTGAGACGGGAAGGGTTGGGACAAGACAGCCGGTGCAAGTGGTTTCAGAGCTCCTTGAAGGAACTTAGTGACCTCGACACATCATGGAAAATCCTTCATGTAGTGATCATCACCACAGATAAGACAAGGGTATCGTGGTTTGCGCTTATCTCGATCGTTAACAGGGGTAGTTTTGGTTTTCTCTACTTGAGAATTATTTTTACTCTCCTTATTCTTGCCTCTCCCCTTTTTAGATTTGTTTTTATCGGCTGGGGTAGATTGGACGACATTTACCTCAGACGTTTTACCGGTGGGAGTGGCAGGAGACAGAGCATTTTGAACATTAGACGAAGCAGATTTAGGGTTTGTGCTTGAAATGGAATGTGATTGGGCTTGGGCAGTACCAATTGTTGCACCCTTTTTTTCACCTTGGTGAGAAAATAAGATGTGCTTCCATGTCCAGTTGGGTCTTGCTGGGCAGTACAGCTGTAGAGGAAAGAGTTAGGGAAAGAAAAACAAAACTATAAGCAAGAATTAAACTAATACAAACTAAAATCACAAGCATAGGGACATAGTGATAACAAAGACAAAAAGACCCATGTCACCAATGTTTTTAGGCTGATCTATTGATGAAATCAAAGCACCAAGAATAAAGGGGACTATGAGTCCCTTCTTCCTCCAAGGGAAGGCTCTTGGACCCTCACAAGCGTGCTCTCCTTACAACAAGAAAATGAAAATGGTGATGAAAGAACTCCTTGCAAATCCACTCAATGGAGAGGTGGATTGCTCAATGAAATGGTGCCAATGTGTTCTTGTCAAGGACGGAGTCCTTAAACAATCTAGGCAGCATAACATTACTTTGAATTCCTTGAGAAAATGAGGTGCATTCATGGCTTTTTATAGCATTTCTTTGGGATTTTGTTTAACTTCTTTGTAGTGTGAAAAGAGACCATTTAGGGCATTATTAGGTCTTTTACCAGCCCACCATTTGGATTCAACTCATATTTGAGGGCCAAATCGTCTTAGGAGCTGATCCATAAGTGGTTGTGAGGCCGACCATTTCAATAAATGCATCGTTTAGCAGTTGCACATCTTTTTGCGCTAGCAGCCGCACATCGTGCGCCTGTGCGTGCTTTATACGTTCCTGTTACGTGCATGTGCATGCACACCCAATGTCTGCAAAGCGCTCTTCAATTTTTTCACTACTTTGTATAGTTTCTGACCTTTTGTGAATGCTGTGGAATTAATTCAAGTCCATGAATGACTTCATCACTGTTTGACGATGTTGAGTTCTTGTAACCATGTGTTGACGAAATTTTAGTGATAATAGATGCCCCCTGATGGATGAGGTTAGGAGCATACGTATAGCCGAAATCCATCAATGTTTCTTCTACTGAGAATTTTGTTGTAAGATAGAGTAATAGTGGGATCGTTCAGAGCAATCCTTTGGAGGAGAAAGGAACCGGTAGGACCCGACCTTCCATAAGGTGCGTAAAATAGAAAACTGTGTACAAACGAGGCGGGCATGCCCCATGCTCGTGTCATGTAACTCTGAAAAAAGATGACTGAAGTGTTGGTGTAGACAACTGCAGCGCCCTCGGGGGTGGTGATGAAAAAAGGCAGAAGACAATTATGCAAAGAAGCATACTCTGAATAATAGGCAATGATCGCAGTAATAAGTATCGGTGATGATGTGGGCATTGATGGCCCTACGAAGTTCAGAGGTCTTCAACAAATGATAGAAATAACTACAATAGTCGCAAAGTAAGACCCACCGTAACATGAGAAAGTGTTGGCGTCGAATGTTATGGGGGCCAACGACAGTAGGGAGCAATGGTGTTTCACCCTGTGTTGTCCGAGATCTCTCATTGAATGGGGAATGAGAATCAAGATACTGTCGCCCTTCTAGAAAATTGTGCTGATGTCGACAAAAGGGGAACGTGACTCCCAGAAACAAAAGGCTTCGTGGAATCTACTGAGGTGAGGGAGTGGCAGAGGTACATGGATGAATTCAAGAAGTGGGAAGACTCAAGATGGCCCTTGGTTGGAGGATGTATCAGATAAAGAGTGGTCGCAACTGTGTAACAAGGTCGAGTGTCAGGAGGACGACAAGACCAGTGATAAGTTGTGCCAGAGGCGGGACAAGGTGAACAAATTCAAAGGGTAAAGGTAAGTGACCTGTGGAATACTCTGAAGATATGGATGATGTCGGAATGGGTAGATGATAAGTAATGCTCCAACCAAGGGTGACATGGGTTGCGTGTGGCCAAAAGGAAGTAAGCAGGTCACCAAAGGTGACGACAAAAAAGAAAATGTAATGACTGGAAATAAAGGCTTTTGTACAATAAATAATGAATAATTTGGGTAGAAACGTACAAATACAGAAACGGGTGGCCCATGAAGGGAATAATTTGCTTGGAAAACTGATGAAGGGTGGGGGCCCCATTGTTGAGTTTCAGTATGAGGTAGGTGAAATGAAGGTAGGTTCGCAGATGGGCAAACTGATTGTGGACGAAATTGAGGGTTCATGATACTGCGGTGATGCAGGTAAAAAATAGAACCGGAAAGAGATAATCTGGGAGTCCGTGTGGGAAAGCTAGCAAAATGAGGAGAAGGAGTATGTGGCTGATGCACGACATGATAAAAGACTATTGAGACTCCCATCCCTAAAGGGTAATGAAAACAACATGAGTGTCAAAAAGTGGCAAAAGGGGCTAGGAATGGGACAACTCATGTGGGTAAGAATGCTACCGAGTAACAGTACCGAAGAAGAAAATGGAAGCATGGGCACTGCAGAGCCGGGAATGAGGATCCTAAAGGCCAATCTCAGAGGGTGTGACTAGAAATGTAAATGCAATACAGCAGGAGAGACTACATGCAAGTGCTGAGTATATACCTGAAGGGGTTATGCTGATGGATAATGAGCAAGTACCTGCACACATAACAACCAAATACCCAAAGTGAACAATATCTGAAGAGAATCAAAGATATGAGCATGTATTTGACAAATGTGACTATGCACGTGCGTACCTGATCATGATATGAAAAAAAAGGCACCCCGGGGGCTCTGGATGAAAAGTGACCTGGGGACTGTGGTGATGTAGGTGATGGGATGTTGATCCTGTGGCTGAATATGGTTTGAAAAATGGACACCTTGGGCTCCTGGAATGGTGAGTGGAAGTTTGGCAAAAGGCCTATATATAGCTGTAGGGCCCACATTGCCACCTCATTTCTACCTGCTGTAGTAGTGAGTGGACAAGTAGTTTTCAGAGGAGATTTGTAGATTCAGGGAGGACTAGGCAGCCGATTGAGGATTTACGAGTATCAGGTTAGTGGTCTGATCACCCTGCATAGAAATAGGTTTTCAATTTTTGGGCAGGGTTTGTACGGAGGGTCGTATAGGGGTATTTAGGGGGTGTCGGCCCCACATGTGTGGGCCATTTAGTGATAGGTGTGCATATGTGCGCGCCTGTACACCGAATACAAATGCATGGCTGCATGATAGGGAGAATTTAAGGTGCACCCGAAGGGCGTGCCTATGAGTTCAACAGGCGCGCACCAGAGCGCACCTGTGAGTTCAACAGGCGCGCATCAGAGCACGCCTATGGGTTTGACAGGCGCGCACCTGTGCGCGTCTGTATGGTGAACAGGCGCGTGCACGGGCACACCTGTGAAGAAAACAGATGCGCACTGATGCGCACCTGTGCAGTGAACAGGCATGCATATATGCGCACCTATGTAGTGAACAGGCGCGCATGTGTGCACGCCTGTGGGTAACAAAAACCGCGCCTAGGAGGCAAGGTTGAAGGGTAAAAAACGAGTCTTTTTGATGTTGTTAATGGTTGCATGAGCTGATATAGGACTTTGTGTTGTCTACAGGTGGACCGTAGTGACGATGCCAGTACGGTGGCAAGAACGAGACTGGGCCCAGTTGCGAGACGTCGTGGCCATTGAGGGGCCTGGCGTGCGTGCGACTTTGGCAATCTGTGGGTTGCTAAAGTTCTTTGAGTGCCCGTTGATATGGGAACAAGAATATCTGTTGTAGTTCCTGATCCAGATGTGGAGTCTGGAGCTGCACTGCTTCCTCGTGTGAGGAGAGCAGATCCCCTTCACTACGGTGGAGGATATTTATTTCTTGACTGGGCTCTCCTTTCGGGGAATGCCCCTACCGACGGAGCCAATGTTACCCAAGACCATTTCGCTGGCTGATATTGGCCAGAGATACTGTTCAGGTCGGGACTTTATGTCTAAGACGGTGGTGAGTATCGGTGCGATAAACTCCCTGGCACATCGCTATATAGCGGTGATGATTGTTTGGATATATGGGTCACTTGCGACCCAGCGGATTAGTGGTGGCCAGTTATTGGTGCTGGAGAGAGTGGTGGCCGGTAAGTGGTTCACTTGGGGGCTGACACTTCATGCTAGGATGGTGGCCCAGTTGGACCACTGTCGGTCTACTGGTGGAGGAGAGTTTGCTTTCGGGTCCATCCTAGTGGCCTGGTTTTTAGAGTGGGTTCCAATGTTGCGCCCGAGGATCTTACTGGAGATGCTGGAGGCACAAGAGCCATGGTTGAGGTGGTGGTCTACAGTTTTTCTTCATCATGGTGGTGGTGAAGGTGGCCACTTCTTTTCAGCAGAGGCAACACAGGTGTGGCGGCAAATGTTGCAGGTGATACTGTGGTACCCCTATGCTGGGGTGGACTTCCGGGGTGACCCAGACATGGTGCTACCTCTAGGGGAGGTGTTTGACCATCGAGGTATGTTTAGTATTCGGTGTGCATGTTTGTGGTTTATGTTGTGTTTAAAGATATCAGTCCATATGTATATGATAGAGATGCTGATACTATCTGTTGTTGTTGTTTTGTGCATGTGCAGATGTGGCACCTCGCGGGCGCGAGGTGGAGATGCAGAGAGCATCGGCTCGAAGAGAGCTAGAGAGACTACCGCATGGAGAGACGGTTTTACAGGACGTGCCAAAGGGCATGTGGATGCGCATCCAGGACAAGAGTTTCCTGGAGCAGTGTGGGGGGGTGTTGCCACCATGGCGGGCCATAGTGCGACGAGCAGCAGTGCGACAAGCAACAGTGCTTGCTACTATGATGAGTGGATGTCTGCTGCCAGGGTAGGAGGGTCCTGTGGGTGGACCACCACCGCCTGGGGCAGGTGGTGGTGGGCCGCCCACCGCCTGAGGGAGGAGCAGGTGGTGGTGCGATAGAGGCACCATGAGTGGTGCATGATGTATATCTTTGTTTTTGTTGTATATAAGCTGGTGAGCCCATTTTTTGTACCAAGGTGCTGCATTGGCCTGCGGATACATGTATTTTTGTATGTAAACATTTGGATGGCCTGATGAGCTTTTATATATACACGAGTATACATATTTTGAGATTCATTTGGTGTCTACATGTGTTTTTTGGTGATGATTTTGATGATGTCTATTCTGTATATATGCTATGACAGGATTTGTGAGATGTTTATGTATGTGTAGCTTGATGTGATATATGCCAATCTAACACCATGTTATCTATTTGATCTGTTGTTTGATTCAATTGTCTTGGAATATGTGTAAATGTAATGGAATCAAAATGTCGAGATAAAATCCTAACCTGCATGTATTTGTGAAAGAGACACGGATTGCGTACACGGTATACATTGTTGAGTTGGAGAACGACTCGCTGAGAGTCGAGGAAGATGCTAAGGTGACGAATATGATGACGCTGGGCGTTGGCCAGCAGGCCAATGATTGCAATGTATTCGACTTGGTTGTTGGTTGTTGGCCCCAAACATATACTGCTGGAATGTAGCATTTCATGTGAGGGGGTGTAGAGATCCCAAGCAACCGAAGAGAGATTTTGCGTCCAACGGCTGGCGCCATCGGCATTACCAATGTGGTAGGCTGGTGGAGGAAGCATCTGTCAATAGCACAAGGGATAGTTTAGATGTGAGGGCAGGAGAAAAAAGATTAAAAGCAGTAGAAAATAAATGACCTAAAGTAAAATGACTACTATTAAGAATCTTGAGATACAACCCATTGACGAGTTCTTTGAGCGAGAGGCCTTCAGGGGAGGCCAAGATGTATGCACCTTTGGTGAGGCAATGTTGAATAATGTAAGGGCCATGCCAAAGTGATTCAAATTTGCCGTGGCCAAAGGTAACATGAGTGATATCATAAGCTAGGACGAGGTCGCCTTCGCGGAATGATCGAAGGTTGACATGGTGATAAAAGGTAGCCTTGGATCGTTTTTTAGCTACCTTGTTGTTCTGTAAGGAAGATCGATGATCTTCATCCAGAGATTCCAAGTTTAGCAAGTGCTTCTCCATTGGAGTAGTGTCAGGTAATAGCTCAATTGTGGTGCGTAATGTGGGGATTTCGCACTCGATGGGAAGAGTTGCCTCAACCCCATGGACTAAATGGAATGGCATGAACCCAGTAGTAGTCTTCACTGCCATTCGATAAGCCCATAGTGCAGAAAATAACATATGATGCCAATTGGTTTTATGTTTATTAACCGTGCGTTGTAACATGGTCTTGAGGACTTTGTTCACTGCCTCAACCTGTCCCTTTGACTGAGGGTAGTAGGGTGAGGCAAACTTGTGAGAGAAGCCTAAACGAGATGAGAGTTCGACTAAGATCTCATTCTCGAAGTGTTTCCCATGGTCGAAAACGAGTTGGAGGGGTACTCCAAAGAAGGATATGACGTGGTTAAAGAAAAAACGCGCTGCAATGTTAGCGGTGTTGTTGAAAGTGGGCATAGCTTCGGCCCATTTGGTGAAGTAATCAACGATGACAACAATGTATTTGTGACCGTTTCTAGAGGGGGGATTACAAATCATAAAGTCGATGCCCCATTTACAAAAAGGGCCGACAGTAATGACCGGGTGAAGAAGAGCGGGGGGAGCTCGGGCTTTGTTGGCATAGAGATGACATTGCTCACATCGGTCCACGGCATGGATACAATCATGAAACAAGGTAGGCCAAAAATAACTGGCTTGGATAATATTTTGAGCAGTGGATATACCCGAAAGATGGCCCCCACATGCACCGTTGTGGAAGTCGTTTAAGACGTTGTCGGCCTCGTCAATGGTCAGGCATCGACGAAGAATGGTGTCGATGCCCCACTGATATAGGATGTATCCGATGAGGAGGTAGAGGGGGGCCTGATGGCGAATACGTCGATGATCATCTCGTGAAAGGTGGTTACCAAACTTTTGAGTTCGAAGGTAGATGAGAAGGTATCCATACCAAGGATCATCTGAAGGGATGTAAAAGAGATGTTCGTCTGGAAAGTTGGTATTGACGGGGGTACTGGTGGTATCAGAGGGGAGGGCCGTGACAAGTTTAGCAAGAACGAGGGCCTTTTTACTCTTAGGTGTTGAGAACTCAAGGTCGTACTCCTGAAGGATAACTATCCATCGAGCAAATTTGTAGTTAACTTGCCGACGGCTGAGCAAGTATTGCATAGGGTTGGAATCTGCGACGACCTTTGTGGTGCGAAGTAGAATGTAATGGCGTAGTTTCTGGACTGCGAGGACAACTGCAAGACCAAGTTTATCTTCGTGTTTATACTTCAAGGGTGGTCCTGAGAGGTTCTTACTAACATAATAAATGACATTTTCATGATTTTCATCTCCGAGCTAGACAAGGACGTCGGCTATTGATACAGCTGATGCTGATATGTAGAGGATGTAGTCGCGATTATAGTCAGGTGCACTAATTAAAGGTGTATTTGAAAGCATTGTTTTAAGATCATCAAATGACTATTGGGCATGGTCATCCCAGTGAAAAGGGATGTCGTGACGTAGTAAGTGGAGGAAACCGTGTGCACGTATGGCATAATCGGGGACAAAATGTCTAAGAAAGTTAGCTTTTCCCTATAGACTCTGAAGTTGTCGTAAATTCCATGGAGGTGAAATTTTGATGATAGCTTGGACTTTGAGGGGGTCTACGGTGATACCGTTTTGGGAAACAATAAAACTGAGAAGGCGCCTTGCAGTGACACAGAACACACACTTGAGAGGATTCAAGCGGAAGTTGTACTGACGACACCGTTGAAAGATGATTCGTAAATCATCGAGATGCTGGGTGCATTTCTTGGATCGAGCTGTGAGGTCGTCCAGATAGGCGAGGATGATTTTAGCCAGATCGTGGAAGATGTATGTCATCGCCTGCTAGAAAGTTGTGCCAGCATTTTTTAAGCCGAAAGGCATGACACGATATGTAAAGGTACCCCACAGATTAGTGAATGTGGTTTTATATTGACCGGCTGGGTGGATTTGAATTTGGTTATAGCCAGAGAATCCGTCCATAAAGGAGAGAGCCTCGTGGCCAGCACAGTCGTCGATAATTTGATCGATGAAAGGTGTTGGAAATTTGTCTTTGGGACATGCATTATTGATATCATGAAAGTTTGTGCAAATGTGGATGGTGCCCTATTTTCTGTCAACGGGTACAGGGTTGGAGACCCATGAAGTATAAGTGATGGGGTAGATAAACCCGGCATCACGTAATTTGTCGATTTCATCTTTGATAGCCGCGACTTTGGATGGGTGTAGCAGTCGTTGTTTCTGGTAAACTGGTGTGATGTCAGGCCAGGTGTCGATTCGATGCTCGACAATAGAGGGATCGAGGCCAGGAATTTCCATGTATGATCAGGTGAAAATATCCCTATATTCCTGGAAGAGGGCTTTATATGCGGCGAGTTCCTGAGGAGTGAAAGCAGCTCCAATGGTGATTTCTTCGGTGATGCCATGTTTAATGGAAATGTCAATTTTGATGGTGGGGGAAATGTTGGCCATATTACCTTCTTCAAAATAATCAGGGGTAGGAATAGGATTGTTGAACCAATCTATAGGCCCAGAGGGGATAAAATATTTTGTTTCGACCACATACATGGGGTTTTGGTTAGGAGGCATGAGGGCTTCCTGTGGAGAGAAGAGTGCACGGTGATGTAGCGCATCCCAGGGAGAGTCCGGGTGGTTTAGATCTTCCAGTATTTCCTCGTCGCATTGGAAATGGTGGGAATATAAGGGGTTGTGAGGAGTGAGCTCAGTGATGGTGTGGTTGCCCCCTGATGGAGAAGCAGAGGGAGCACTGCTAGGAGATGGTGAGGGTTCACTTGACATAAACCATATATTGAAGTACTGAGGGGTACTCGTGGTGGTTGGGTGGGGAGTGTCCGTAGGGGAATGAGCAGGAGAGTTGGGGGGGTTGCAGGGTAAATCCTTAGAGACATCATCTAAGAACCATGGAGGCATTGGGAGGGCCTCGGGCTCGGGAGAAATGACACAAAGATCCTCTAGGGACGAGGTAATGTCAATTATCGCCTCTGCGGGTTGGTGAAGCAGGGCCAATTGATGTTGCCTGTATTCAAGGATCATAGGACACTGGTATGTAAAATGAGTTAATGAATCACAAAGAGAGAAAGGGCATCTCATGCGTTAATTGACTGAAGTGGTGACATAACGAATGTCAGTGATATTTGTTGAAGAAGACGTAGCAGGGTGTGGGTTGTTCTGGAAATTCTAGTGTACAGCAGCTAATGTTTGTCGAAAGCATGGTAGTGCTGGCAAATGATGGGTATAATGGTCGTACTCAGAACAGATAGCACAAGAATATTTGGTCCTCAACTCTTTACTACTGGAGGGGCTTTGGTAGGGGTGGGGTTAGCAGGAGTGGCGGGTGTTGTGGGAGTTTGATTGAGAGGGATTAAATTCTGTAATTCAGGTAGTGATGGACAATTGTTGGTTTGGTGGCCCTCTTTCTTACATAGTGCGCAAAGTGGTGGGATGCGTGGAGGAAGTGGAGCGGTGGGCTCCTTCTTCTTTCTTCTGCCCCCAGCTGTAGCAAGGGGGTTAGTGAGTGGGGGGGTGGTGGGGGTAAGGATGAGAATCATCATGGGGATTCCATCCTGTGGGGGAAGGGATGGTCGAGGGACCATCTCAGGTGGGTGTAAATACCACATTAGGATTGCTAACACCATATTAGGTAGTGTGAGCGTTGCGGCTACCTAAAAATATTCTATACCTAGGGGAGGGTAAAAGAAGGGAATTTGAGTGAGGGGTTGGGGGACTGTCTCCCAAACGGGATGATGCCCCTGAGGGGATGTGGATTCGTGGACTGTTGAGGTCGACGAGTGCGCAGGAGGTTCTGGTGGGAGTGGTTTTGCGACTGTTGGGACGTCAAGAATGATCGAAGCCTCCTGAGGAGGACGAGCATCCTATGTGTGAGTTCCATTAGATGAGATGACGCATACTTGATTAGCAGGATGAAGGAGTGGTGGTGCTCCATGGTACGTCCCTAACAAGGATGGATCTTTAAAAATCCCAGGACCCATCTCGACGAGTGGATATGCATCTTGGTTTGTGTGAATGAGGGGAAGAATGTTATCGAGGTTGGCAGATGGTTTAGGCTCATAATGTGAGACTTGGTCGATGGTCATGATCTTCCTATTATGGGGGAACATCATTGTCCAAAAGACGGAAGATGCCACTGCCTTCATAGTGTACATGTAGCTACGACCGAATAGGATATTGTAATTGAGCGGAGCATCGATAACTTCTATGTCAATGAGGATAGTCTTTCCCCCGAGTTCAATGAGAACGTTTTGGAATATCCCTTCAGGAGAGGATGGTCATCTGTCATAAGCTCGTAATGTGATGGTAGAGGGTATGAGTTCCAGGGAACCAAGTTTTTGCCATACTATTTTGGACATAATGCATGTGGATGCACCTTCATTGATGATACATCGATGAACTGTGATGTTCCGTATTTTTACTAGTATTTGAAAAGCGATCAAGGCGGGAAGATGAGGTTCTCCGCTATCAAGATCAAAGGTGATGAGTCGAGTATCTACAGGGCCGACTGCCCCTAGGGAAGAAAGTAATGATTTTTGTTGAGTAGGAAAAGTCTGGAGGACTTCCAAGACTGACATGGTAGCCTGGGATTGTGCTAAGTCATCTACCAAACTATAGTGATGAGTTGCCCTATCCTGTGGGTTGTGGACATTCCGACACAATGGGATGTGAGGGATGCAAAGTGGTGGTTCGGCGGAAGGGTAGGGGATCACCAACGGGGGTCCCGTTGGTGTAGCAGTTGTCTCTGGAGAGATGGAAGGAGACTCAGTGGGTGTATGATATTGATGACTACGCATTTGCAGAAGGATTTCTTCCTATTGGTGAGGAGAATTGTATTCTCTGCTGGGTTGTAAGGGTTGGGGTATTGTCCCCCTTGAGGTGGGGGATGTTGTGTGTCCTGTTGGGTGTTTATCACACCTTGATGTGGAATAGGATTTTGCAGCATGGCTGGAGGGGGTTGTTGCACGTATTTTTGGGGTGCCTGCGGAGGGGTAGGTTGTACAGAAGAATGGGGAAGACTACCAGAGTATTTCAACCATTTGAAATCAGTGATCTGGGGGCAATGGTGAGTGTAATGACTGAACTCACCACAAAGGGCACAAGGGAATATGGTTTTAACATTATTTCACCCTTGGTGTTTGTTATTATTTCCCCCTTGGGGGTTTTGGTTCCCTTGGTTCTGGTTGCCCCCAGTGGGTTGGTGCTGGGGGGGTTGATTCCCGCCTTGACCTAGGTTTTTGTTATTCATGTTCTGTCCTTTCTTCTTGGCATTGTTCGATGGATGAGTTGGGTTGGTTGTGTTCAACTGTTCAAAATTTTGGTATTGTTAAGCAGCAAAAGGTTGAACAAAATTTACCCCCGCATGAGGATGTGGGGGATCCATGGGTTGTTGAGGACCAGGAAATGGGAAGTATGGATTTTGTGGTGGTACTGATCCATAAGGTACATAGGAAGGCGTAGTTCTTTCGCTAGTACTATAAGCTGATGTTGAGGGAGTACCACTATTTGTGGGAATAGGTGGATGTATGGGAGTGGCTGGTGGTGGTCCACTGATGGGTGGAGGTATAGAAACAGGGTATGGTTGTTGATAAGGGGGTGGGGGGTAATAAGGAGTGCCCCCGTATTTCGACGGGTATTGAGGTGTTCCATACATCGGTGGTGGTTGGGGTTGTGGACCATGGTGTGTGGTGGCATCGATCAGCCCGTCTGCTGAGTGAGATATCCTGGGTTTGTCTTGGCCAAATGGCACAGGTTTTGGGAGATCAGGAAGTACCCTGTATAAGTACCCTGACTATGCATAGATGAGGTCATACTATTGGTCCTTACTGATAGCTTCCTCTTCGGATTGAGGGAAGGTGGAAGCTACATCCTTTCCAAGGAGAGAGACACTGTTGCTTGGTGGTTTCTTCTTTACACAAACTACGTCACCTACGCCACTCGTGAATGTGGTCAGCGATGTGTGTGGCTGAGGTTTGTTTGAAATTAGAAATTAGTTCTAGACCATTGTCATGGCGGATGGGTAATTGGAAGAAGGTCAAGAAAGCTTTGGCCAATGACTCAATAGTTGCATGGGACCCCGATTTTTCTTCGACATACCATTTAGCCGATGGGCCAGTGAGTGTGTGTTGAAATAATTGTAGTCTAATGGAATCATCCATAATGTTTTTGGAGGAGTACCATAGGTGAAAGGTCATGACATGGTTGGCAGGGTCATCCCCTGCCTTTCCTTCAAACTTTGGTATGTCTGAAGGTAGTTTTGTTGGCATTGCAGGTCATGTGGGATCATGCAATATAGGATCATTGGTAAGTTTGGTGAGATCCGATATGTTGAGAGAGGCCAAATATGGCATCTGTAGTGGGGGGGGGAGGGTTAGCTCCGACCATAGTGTGTTGTGAACCTGACCCTTGATGGGGACTAGGTGGGTTGGTGCTCCCTCCTTGAGAGGAAGTGGGTCCTCCACTTCCATGTAAAGGAGAATGAGTAAATGGATGACCTTGGGAAGTTGACCCAAGTAATGTAGAACCAAGCAAAGCTGATACTAAGATAGTGGCACTCACAGGAGTGTGTGAAGGAGGTGTCGATGAGCAGGCATGACCATATATGCCCCCTAAAATAGGAGGGAGTTTGAGCAAGCATCATGGACGACGGGGGTTTTGTGGTTCCCCTATGATGTCAGACTAGCTGTGTGAATATGTGCAAAAAGTGGTGAGAGAAATATACAAAAACAAGAGTTTTTGCGTTGAATGTTTACACAATATATATATCCAAATCAAACTGTAATCAGATGTGCATCATACATAATATGAGAAAGAAGCATATATGTGGGTAAGTGGATTTTTTTCGTGTGGGGGAATCAAAAGAAAGCAAATGCTCATGTCCTAGAAGACGTAATGTCCTTCCTCTCAAATAGCACTAGACCTTCCAATAGTACTCAACAGTGGGGTCTGAAGTCACCGGAAGAGAAACTAGTGAAGGATGAAGTAATTGTTTATAATGAGGGGTAAAGGGGGCATATCCCGAAAGAGCTGGTGATATTTCCCAATAGCCACACAAAATCCAATCAAGGTGCAATTGCAGTCCACAGTTGTCACCTGGGTAGATGTCCTAAAGTTGGTCACTAGGTACCTCGTTCAAAGTGCGGCATTTAGATTTTTGGCCTAAGAAATGGGTCACGGGTTGGATCCCATCCAAGAGGTGGGTGTCTCAAGGGGGGATGCATAGAACAACTGGACCTCGACCTTCAACCCTTCACGGGTATCTCCCTGCCTTATGGTGATTGGAACACTTGACTTGGAGGATTTTCAGTTCCCTATTTAACAACCTCTATGTTTTGATAATGTGAGAACCAGATAACGGGGAGTTATTTGGATGCCTATCCCCGAAATTCTACCTAGACTACAAAATTTCTTTTGGCACCTCCTGTGGAGGAAAACTTAGTGAGTTTTTAGAAATATTTTTAGATGAAGTTGTTTTGTGAGGTTGGGGGTGCAAACCAACCTCGTTGATTTAAAAATGGGAGTGGATAGTCCTGTCAAGAAAAGATGGGGTATTTTCAGAATCCCTTTTTGGAGGAAACTTGCTTAGACCTCCACGTTTCAAGAAGAAGCTATGTGAGTGATAAGTGAATTTTGTGTGTGAGTGAAAGTGTGCCAACTTTTAGTGAATTAGATGTCACCTTGCTGCATGTGGACTTCGCTTGGTCCTTACAAGAGTTTGATTACCTAATTAACTAAATGCCTTTGGTACAACCTTGCGTAATTCAAAATCCCTAGGAAGCTAGCATGTGGACATGTGGGTCCATTACTATCCTTTAACTCCCTATGGTGATGTAGTCTAAGAAAATCTTGACACTATCCTAGATTGAACATGTGGGCATGTATGGGCCCGTTACAAACCTTTAAACTTCCCTAGTGTTTTGATCTAAGAAAGCAAGATTTCAAACACTATCCTATCTTTGTAGCATGTGGGCATGTATGGGACCATTACAATATTTAAGATATGTTTGGAAAAGAAAACTAAGAGGGGTCCCAAGAAGGGCCGTTGTCCTCTCCTAAAGGTTTTAAACTTTGTTAAGGGAGATGAAATTGTTTCACAATCTTTTTCTGATTCTCAAGGTTGCTTGAATGCGCAAGAGAAGATCATACTAAGCGATTGTAATTCAACTTCTAGTCCCAATGTAAGTTTAGATGTGATTAAAATTGATGTTCACCTTTAGATTATAAGTCAAAACAAGCCATCCATGTGGAAAAAACCAAAATAAGGGAAATTGATTTTTATCCTCCTAAGTGCCTATGTGTGTTTGACTAACCCCTTTATATGATGAGGGGACTAAGTGTGGTGCAGGGTTTAGAGCATGCTTGACATCATTTTCAAGAAGGAAAATGGCCTTCCCCACATCCCAACAACTTACAATGTGAAATTTAGCTTAGATGTGCGGCCCCTAGTGAAGACAAAGGCGCACAGAGCGCAGGCACGCGAACAGAGATGAGTCAGAAAGCGCATGCGTGCAAAGAAAGAATGTGACTTAAGCACATGCGCACACGATGCGTGTCTATGGGGTATAATACCCGCGCATATGTGTCAAACGGCCGAGAAAGAAAAATCTGAATGGATTTCTCTCAATTCTCCTCTGAATTGGATGGTTGGCAGGTTGGCCTAGGCCAGTTTGTGCACCTGCAAGTTAATCAAACTAAAAGAAGAGAAAAATAAACCCAAATGAGGTAGGAATTTGATACCTTTCCCCAATGGAGTCGCCAATCTGTTGCACCCTTTTCGTCACCTTGGTGAGCAAATAATAGGTGCTTTCATGCCCAGTTGGGTCTTGCTAGGCAGGACAGCTGTAGAGGAAAGAGTTAGGGAAAGAAAAACAAAACTATAAGCAAGAATTATACTAATACAAACTAAAATCACAAGCATAGGGACATATAAAGAACAAAGACAAAAAGACCCATGTCACCAATTCTTTTAGGCTGATCTATTGATGAAATCAAAGCACCAAGAAGAAAGGGGACTATGAGTCCCTTCTTCCTCCAAGGGAAGGCTCTTGGACCCTCACAAGCTTGCTCTCCTTACAACAAGAAAATGAAAATGGTGATGAAAGAACTCCTTGCAAATCCACTCAATGGAGAGGTGGATTTCTCAATGAAATGGTGCCAATGTGTTCTTATCAAGGATGGAGTCCTTAAACAATCTAGGCAACATAACATTACTTTGAATTCCTTGAGAAAATGAGGTGCATTCATGGCTTTTTATAGCATTGCTTTGGGATTTTGTTTAACTGCTTTGTAGTGTGAAAAGAGGCCCCATTTAGGGCATTATTAGGTCTTTGACCAACCCACCATTTGGTTTCAGCTCATATTTGAGGGTCAAATCGGCTTGGGAGCTGATCCATAAGTGGTTGGGAGGCTGACCATTTCAATAAATGTGCTATTTAGCAGGTGCGTGGATTTTTGCGCTAGCAGTTGCGCATCATGCGCCCGTGTGTGCTTTATACATTCCTGTTACGCGCATGTGCACACACGCCCAATGTCTGCAAAGCGCTCTTCAATTTTTTCACTACTTTGTATAGCTTCTAACCTTTTTTGAATGCTGTGGAATTAATTCAAGACCATCAATGACTTCATCACTGTTTGACGATGTTGAGTTCTTGTAACCATGTGCTGACGAAATTTCAGTGATAACACTAATCACACCATCAGTCGGAGGCGAGGCAACTGGAGTAGTTGACGTGCTGGAAGTATTAGGATGAGGTAAGTTAGGTAGTAAATCGTAAAGGGTTCCCGTTTGTGAATAAACGAGGTCAAGTTATTGAGCATGACTTATAGCATGATCTTCTATGACTACACCACCCATGGCAATTTCCTTACCGTTTTCGTTCACAAATTATTTTGTAAACCATTCTACCAGTAACTGATCGGGGAGCTCAAGTTTAATGAGACATCATCTTCGTTGCCACTCATGGATGTGATCATAGATATGAGTGCCTTTATTTTGTTTAAAGGAAGTCAAAATCTTGGTCCCTGTGTCATAACGGATCGGTAACTGGTAATGTGTAAGGAAAGCCATAGCTAGGGTGTTGAAGTCAGAGAAGAACCCTCGTGGCAATTCGATATACCACTTCACAGCAGAACCGGTAAGGGTTCATTGAAAAATACGTAAATGAATAGAGTCATCCATCAACGAGTTGGATGAGCACCATAGGTGAAAAGTCATAACATGAATGTTTGGGTCCTCTCCCACTTTGTCATCGAATTTAGGAATGTCTGATGGAAGTTTGGCTAGGATAACAGGCCATTAGGGAGAGTGATGAATAGGATCATTTAAAATCCTTGACAAATCCAGAATATCCAAAGTGGCGAGAAAGGGTAACTACCGATTCACCTGTGGGTACTGGTGTCTTTGGGGAGGAAGCCTTGTTGGCAAACCAATAGGACCACAAGAAGTCTGCATATAATGTGAAGATCTAGGCATATTCGGTGGTGGTTGGATAGGATAGTAGCTCATCGGATTATACCCTGGAATAGGGGCTTGCATTTGAGCATTTGCCCCCCAAATGGGATTGAAAAAACTTGGATATGGTTGGCCCATGCTAGGGGGTGTGACGGACGCAGATGGAAACTTTTTCCCCCCAGTCGATTGAGGAGGATTTTGGATCAATTGATTCCAATACTGGGCCAAAGATGGAGGTATGTTTTTCCCATAAGGTGGGGTCGGTCCTCCCATCGAAGGTGGTGTTCTAATTGGAAGTTGCCAACTGAGAGGAGGTTGAGTTATACTACCTTGATGAGATTGGCCACCAACTAGAAAATGATAAGTCAGAGTGAATGACGGAATAACGCCACTAGGATTAGGATTGCTAGTAGAGGACGAAGGTGGTCCTCCAAAAGGAAATTGAGGGAGTGTTGGAACAAAACTGGGAAGAAAGTGCCCAGAAGAAGAAGGACCACTAGGAGAGCTGGATGGAGTTTGCGCAGGAGTAGGAATGGAATCATTCAACGCACAGTATCCAAGTGGTAGTGTCGGAATGACATTGGGTGTTTGCGGTGCGTTGATAGGAGCAAGACTAACCGTAGTAAACCCGGTTGGAACACTCGTAGTAGATGTGAGATGGGCCATTTTAGCAGGGACAGTAAAGTGATAAGCGGTAGTCAACGATACTGTCTCTGTACTAGAGATTTCAGAAATCACAGGCGGGTTGATTTCGAAAATGAACGGGGAAAATGGACCAAAAAAGGCTCGTCAAAAAATGACCGTAGAACAAAAAGGACCTTGGTCCCCAGGTCCAGACGGAGATCCAGAATACACAACAATTAAGTCTTCGAAAGATTTTTCTCGCATAAAACGTCTCTTAGAATCAGGTTGAAGTCAAAAATCCTCTCGAGTATTAGTAATTCAAAAATTCTCTAGAGAGTCAGTGCGTTCCACTTGTGGGGTGGTGACGACTGGGACTTCACTTTGTCGAGGAGAACCTCTAGGTGTGCTTGTGGGCAAGGGTTGAGAACCTTCCAGATGCTCTGGAGATAAACCCTGCATTCTAAGTGAATGACATGGAGGAGCTATTGTAAACGAGTGACAAACTTCACAAAGAAAATCCTATGGTCAACTTCAAGAAATAGACAACACGCGCTAGTAAACAAAATCTAGGAAGCAACACCAAACAAACAAGACCTTCTAATTTTGAAGCCACTAGTTGGTGATGAAATCCAACGTCACAACAACAAGATGAGAAGGGGCTAGGCTAGGGTGGAAAAGTTACGCTGACGACCTGCTTAACGGACTTACACCCTAGTGCAAGCTCCCACACATAATCATGGGTATACCCTCCAAGGAGCCCGCGTGAGTTTGGTCAACGTCAATTCCAGGTACCATGAAGAATTTCCCCTCCACAGTCACCTTGGGTAAGAACCTAGAAACATAGGCCATTAAGGTCACCACCACCAACAATAAAGCCTGGGGGAACAATCGATAGTCCGATTCACACGCAAGGGCGGGGTATCTAGCCCGAAATCAACTCAAAAGGCTTCCACTCATCATTGTGGGTATACCTCTGAGTGATCCCCGTAATATGTGCAATCTCTACAGTGATATCAACAAAGCATGGTGAGTAACTCTTTCAAGATCAATGCGACCTCGTGCTTGACCCTTGTGTGAGAAGGGCTTCCCAAGACAAGATGTTGCAAATGGAATTTGACACTCCCTAACACAAGATGCTATTGTGTGTTTTGTGCTTTTGGAGAGTGTATCTCTCTTCCTACTCCAAAGCACTAGCCTAGCTAAATGTTGGTGTAATAGATCCCTAGAAAAGAGTTACTAGATAAATTTTATGATTACGCAGTCTTATTAAGAGCTGTTGTTTACTCAAAGGAAACAGGGATGAAACTTATGTTGTATGACTCTGACCCAACAATGCATGGATGAGAATGAAATATATCACTTTTCGTTAATGAATCCTATGTATGGGAGGGAAAGAGAAAGTTTTCTAGATCAACCTTGAACTATAATGCAAAATTTCCTTTAAAATGCAAATGCAACAAATCACGCAGAAACAACAATTCTCTATTGTGTCTTTTTCAATAATTTCAACAATTGATTTTCAATGTTTTCAAAGACGAAAATGATTTTTTTGAAAGAAAAAACTTTTGTTCACTTTTCAAGAAGGACCCTCACTATGCCAATGAGAGTACAGAAAATCAAAAACCAAATAACAAGCAATGATAAAAAACCAATCCACTCTTTCAATGAAAAGAAAAATGAAAAGAAAACCAATATAGTCTTTTCAATCGCATAAGAAAAATGATCTTTCAAACAAAGAAAATGATAAATACCAAGAAACTCAACTTTCAACTGATCATCGGTCCTTAACTAATCAAGCACACTCAGATTCTGAAATCAGAGAGTATGGTGTTGCCAAGAAAAGTCAAGAAACGAAATTCAAGACAAAAGTGACAAGAAGAGCCTTGAAATCCTAAGACTATTCATGCACGCAAATGAAGACAAGAAAGACATCAATCAATGGTCCAAGAAACTCTTATGAGACACCTAGATTGATCTGGGCAGTTGAAGATGCCAAAACTCAAATCCAAATTTTTAAAAAAATGAGTTCGCAGGCTGGCAATACTACACAGTGTGAGAATTATGCATTCTTGTAGGTGACCCTTGAGCAGGGTGCGAGAATCTCACATTGAACCTAAAGGCAGAGTGCGAACTCTATTGATTCTCACAGGCTACAGTGAAGTGCAGTGCGAGAACCTCTAAAAATAATCAAAATTTTGGAAAATGAAGCAAAATTTGAAAAGGCCTATGGACCCAGAGGGTCTATCAGGACATCCTGAAGACTCAGAGATTGATAGGAAAGGACAAAAGTAAAACCAGAGAAAATGGCCACAGAAAAACACCAAAAGCCACAAAGAAAATGGGATTGATCCCCAGTGGAGTCACCAATTTTGTTATTGGACTAATCAGTAGGTTTGGACACTAACTGATCTCCCTAGATCCACCTAGATCTAGAAAAAAACAGGACATGACATGACTCTTTCCCTAAGTTTTGACCGTTGAATTAACTAGGAGGAAGGAAAAATAGCATACCTTATTATCACTTCCTAGGGTCTTTGTTGCTCCTGATTCGCTCCAGTGCTCTCGTGAAGTCCAGACCAAGACAACGCAAACCAACCAAAGTGAACATAGCACAATATATTCAACTGTCAACCTATGTGTATGATCAAGGAATTACACAATAAAGTGGAAATATCTTTATGGGAAAGGGACATGCCGCTGTATCATATTAATTTAAAGTAAAGATTACAACCTAAGCCTTGATGTCACAAACTTCCTTTCAATGGCTCTTGGCTCCGACACACACACTTGCTCAATCCTTGCATGAAGAAGAACAAATCCTCTTGATAGACTTGCTAGAGTCTCCAAACTGTTGTTCAATGCTAAGTCCTTCACACAATTCTTTCACCAATTCTCCAATAAATATTGCTTAACCTTTTCCATGAGAATTCCCTCAATATATAGAAGAGAATGAATTAGTTACTTGGATAAGAATGATCCCAAAATATCAGGGAATCTAGTACTAGGATAACCATTCGAATGTCAATCCATCCTTCTAGAAGATTCCCTTCTAGAAACATCAAGAATTCATCTTTTTCCATGCTTTAGGAAGAGTTCACACCCTAGTTGTTCAACACAGTGCGAGAAGTTTGCACCCTGTCTTAAGGAAGCCTGCGAGAATGGGTCATTCTCACACCCAAATGCACTAGCAGCCGGCGAACCTTCTTCAAAAATAAGTTTTCTGGGAAGAGATGAAAGTAAATTTTCTCAGGAGAAAGTTCTTATGAAGAGCCTGAGTACACCATCATCAATACATCATCATGAAGACCAAAATCATGGGTAACACCTGGTGTGTTAGCCACTCTTGGCACACTTCTTCAATCCAATCAGGGACTGGTAAAGATAATGCAAAGAGGGAGTTGTCCTCCTCATGTTGTCTTGAAAATTCATCTGCTACTATGTTATATTTTCCCTTTTTGTAGATGATTTCATAATCATAACCCAACATTTTTGTCAACCACTTATTTTTTTCTGGGGAGGATAGACGTTGCTCCAAAAAATATTTCAGGCTATGGTGATTTTTTTTAACATGAAAATGATGTCCCAAGAGATATGGTCTCCATGTGTGCATTGCATGGAGAATGGACATCAATTATTTTTCATACGTAGATTGATCCAAGTTGCGACCACTCAACTCTTGGCTAGTAAATGCCAAGGGTCGACCATATTGGGTGAGCACTACACCTATACCCATGCCTAAAGCATCTGATTCCACCACAAAGGTTTTTTTGAAGTCAGGAGATGCTAGGAAAGGGGTCATGCACATGGCCCTCTTTAGTTCTATGAATTATTTCTCAGTAACAAGTGTCCAATGAAATGCATTCTTCTTAAGGAGGTCAAAAAATGTCTTAGAAATTTTTCCATAATGGTTGAAAAATTTCCTATAATAGCCTGTGAGACCCAGAAAACCCCTTAGGAACTTTAAGGTTGTTGGTCGTAGCCAATCTTGCATAGATTGTATATTTTTGGGGTCCACTTTTACCCCATCTCTGTTGACAATGTTCCCAAAGTATTCCACTTCCGTGACACCAAATGAACATTTGGTGTTTTTGACAAACAATTGTTTTTTTTGCAACAAGTGAAAGAATTTGTCCACATGAAAAAGATGGTTATCCCAAGCATGGCTATAAATGAGGATGTCATGAAAGAAAACCAAGACAAACTTATGAAGGTAAGGTTTCAATAGTTTATTCATGATACTTTGGAAGGTGGATGGAGCATTGCAAAGGCCAAAATGCATGACCAAGAATTCATAATGTCCCTCATGAGTTTAGAAAGAATTCTTCGGAATATCGACCTCCTTCATCCGGATTTGGTGATAACTGGATCAAAGGTCTAATTTGGTGAATACACAATTTCCTTGTAGTTCATCCAGCAAATCATCAATGAAAGGAATGGGAAATTTATCTTTGATGGTTAGTTTATTCAAGGCACAAAATATTAGGGCATATGTGCCAAGCACCTTCTTTCTTTAAAACCATTACCACTAGTGAAGAATATGGGCTAGTACTATGGAGAATTACCCCCTCCTCCAGTAACTCCTGTACCATATTTTCTATTTCATTTTTCTGAGAAAATGGGTATCTGTAGGGACATACATTGGGGGGTTGACTACCCAGCAAGAGAGGGATTTTATGATCATGCTCACCCCTAGAAGGAGGTAAGATTGTAGGAAGCTCAAATATCTTGGGGTATTTTTCCAAGATGAGTTGCATGATAGGAGGAACTACCTAAGAGACATGTTCAATGACTTGGATGGAATTAAATTGAGCAATCACACCATGGTGGCCTTTTTTCAAGAGTCTTTCCATCTTGTGAGAGCTGGTGATTTCAGGAGAGCCCACTTGGAGACCCTGGAGAGTATAGGTGTGAATTTCTTGGGTGAATCTCATATATAATTCTTGATAATCCATTGTGATCATCCCTAGAGTGTGAAGCCATTCCACTCCTAATACAATATCAAAACCACCCATGGAAATAGATAACATGTGGGTTTTCATATGGTAATCACCAATTTGGATTCTAACATTCTCATAGCGGCCCACAAAATTCATAGTACCACCATTAGTGATGAGGATTTGAAAATTAGAAACAGGGTAGACAAAGCAATGGATCTCATCATCTAGCTTGTGATGAATAAAATTATGGGTGATACCACTATCAATCAACAACACAATTGGCCTATGTTTAATGTATCCTTTGATTGTCAATGTATGTGGGGCCGAAATACCTGAGAGTGCATGAAGTGATATGGTTGGTTCCACAGATTCCATCAGTGTGACAACTGGATCTTCAACGGGATCACTTGGATGAGCCACCTCTTGGTCTGAAACCTCATATGATGGGTTGTCGTCATAGGAAGAGGAAGTTGAGGCATCAATCTGGAAGAACTTTTGTTTTCTACATTTATGCCCTGGTGCATACTTTTCATCACAATAGTAGAAAAGGCCTTGCATATGACATTCCATCATTTTGGCAGGAGAGACCTTTTGGACCTTCAAGGTTTGGGTCAGATCAGGGGTAGCCCCTAAGAAAGGATGGCTGGTAAATGGAGTTCTCAGGGATGGCACCTGGAGGATGGTCTCTGCTTCCCTAGCTAATTGACATGCATGCAACTAGGTAGTAGGATGATCCATGTTCACATGAGCCTTGATAGCTTCTTTTAAACCACTGATAAAACATTCTAGCTAGAATTCATCGGATAAACCCTCAGTATGGATAGCCAACTATTCAAATGTTTTGATGAAGTCTGTGACAGAGCCAGTTTGACGTAGCTTAGTGAGTTGGCCCAAAAATTGTGATTCCCAATAAAAACAAGAACAAACAACTTTGGAGACATTGTTCCAATTGGGATGTCCTGGATAACATTTCTTATGCCATTTTCCACCATTTCCAACGTTCTTGATCTAAGTACAAAACCCCTACATGGATTTTGGTCTCATCATCTCGAATATCATGAAGGGAGAAGTATTGTTCCATTTGAGAAAATCACTCAGTTGGGTTGTGTTAGCACTCTGTAAATTTGTTCAACTGATAAACAAACAACAAAGGTAACCTACAAACCAACTTTAGATCTAGGTACTAGCCTACTTATCTCAGATAGGACTCTCTCATGTCACTTGATGTTTCTTTGGAAATCAATGGCTAGATTTAGTTTTGTTTTTTTTTTTTTTNGGGGGTTATAAATTTGCTGGCAAGGAAGGGGAGGGACACTTAGGGCTATGGAGTCAAAATTCTGAAATTGAATGAAAACACTGACCAGCCGGTAGAACTCTCTAGAGGATAAAGGCTAAGTGAGGTGATGAATATGAGTTATAAATTGTAGTTTTCAAAGTGTAAGAAGAAAAAGGAAACAATTAACTACCTCAGAGAATTAATGAAATGAATTTTGAATTAGTTATGAAAAATTTCACACAGTTTAAATTGCTTAAGCCGAGAGCATCACAAGATGAATTATGATCTTTTAACTATCCAATTTAAACAGAAGAAAGTGCAAATGGAATTGAAGAACATAGGAAATACATACAAGGAGAGAATAAAAAACTCATATCACCACCATTAGAATATTTTCACAGAGACTTCAAAAGCTTCTGCATATGTATTCAATTCAGCTCTAGAAAATTACAATTGATTTTAGAACAACTAAACAGTGCCCTTGCACTTCTGCCAACACTAATACATTCAGAACTTCTAACATTTATACAATTCAAGTTCCTTCAATCAAAGACTAATTACAATAGTTGAATTGAAACGTTTCAGCTTCTAAACTGATTTTAATAATTATAATTGACAGTTTCAGTATGGAATCCAATTACAATGATTGATAAAAAAAAAATGTTTCATGAACCAACGATCGATTTCTTTGACTCTTCATCTTTTGTCTTTGCAATATGTCCTGCTTTGGTCCTCTGTTGAATCTGCCATTCTTGTGACACTTGGGCATTATTTGTTGGTTCCTAGAAGACTGCACTTTCTTTTTCCCAACCGCACTATCTCCTTCAACTGCAAGTCAAAAGGGATATCGTAGTCCATCATTTCTTTGATTAGGATCTTCATGTCAATGCAAGAGTCATACGTCATGATTAGCAGTCCAATATTTATTGTCTTGAATTGATTCAAGATCTTAAAATCTATGATCAAATATTCCAGTAGGTTTTCTCCTTTCAAGTTTTCCTCCAAGCTTTCAAACTTGGAGAGATCCATTCTGCATTGGGCGAGGCGAGATTTGTATTCTTCCTGATCATACAATTTTCCTTTTCCATCCCAAAATGGTGGGAGGCCTTTGATGAACAAATCTTCAAATAGATCTTTGAATTCTTGTATACTCTACTCCATTTGTATGGCCTTGGTTTGGACTAACTTAAACAGGTTATGCTTGGAAATGACCCTCCTGTCCCAAATGATCAATGTAGTCCTATCTTTGACCCCAATGTTCTAAAGTTCTATAGTGGGGATGGAATTCAACAAGTTTATAGAATTTTGGGCCCACTCTAAGGGTTTCTTCATTTGACATGGGATCTTTCTCTGCTACAAACACAATGATAAGGTCCATGGTGGAGATGAAAAATTCTTGTGAATGAGAAGAAGATGCATGAGTTTGGTGCACTGTTGAGCTTCAGTTCGAATGGAGCATTCACTCCAACTTCCAACGTTGTAGTATTTGAAATATAATAAAATAAGAATGCACGCCCCCCTTTATATACTTTCTGATTTCATGTTCGAGGGGAAATGGTTTGGTACAACCCTCTTATCTCCCTGAAATGCACCTAGTGGTGCCACGTGATCTCGAGCCGAAACCATGGTTTTATTTTCAGCCCGCTGTCAGGAATTATCCTCCACGCAAGTTCTCCACCTGAAACGATCCCTGACCGTTGATTTGTAGCGCCTGTGATCTGTGGCCCACTGGGTCCCATCAAATCTGCATTTCCACTATATTTAGCCTCCTCCCAGTATATTTGGCCATGTCCTCTAGTTTATCATGCCTTCACATTAGCTTAGCGCCTCACTAAGTCCCAGAAATTGGATTTCACACAGAAATTGTTATAGTGATAACAGGTTGGAACCATCAAATTTATGCATGTCAACTTTGGGAACCTTAGTCCAAGAAGGTGGAGAACCCCAAGTGGAGTGGGAGGACTGAGTATGTTCATAATGAGAAGAGTTAAGTTCTTCTAGGTTTGGCTCAACATTCTTACCCTTGAAGAGTTGCACCAATTTGTTGACTTGGTCATCAAGGGCTCTGGTAAATTCATTGTAGAGGGAAATCATGTTGTCTACAATTTGTTGTTCTGGGTGGAACATTCTATCCTCGATGGTTTCTTGGGTCTGAGAGTGAGTGGTAGGTATTTTTGTGAACAAAGGAGAGTCATCTAGGAAAAAATATGACTAGCTTATAGGAGTGTGAGGAAACCATAGGACTTTCTAGATCAAGGTCTATGTTCCCGAGGCAATCTTTGGGGGGTCTTACAAGGATTGAGTGAAAATATGTGGATAAAGTCGATCACAGTGAAAGGGAAAGGGATGACTGGTTGTCCATCCTGTGGCAAGGGATAGGTTCTAAATAAAATGTAAGTTTGGTGAAGGGAGGGGTAGTCGAGAGAGAAAATATGAAGAGAGGGGAAGGATTATTGATTCAAGGTAAGGGGAAAATGAACAAGGAAAAGAAAACAACCAATATGTAACCCTAACCTTAAAATAGAAGAGAGTTGAGGTGCTCGTACCTGGATCATGTCACCACGTGGTGGGTATGGATAGGTGAGAGTTTTGAATGAAGTTGAGCTCAGTGCGTTAATCCTCAGGTTTCCTCATTCACTAGCAATTGGTCGGATAACACTAAACTTAACCTTGTTTCATTTATATAGCCAAATAGTTATTCATGAAGTTTAATGTGGTGGTTGGGGTTGGTTTGATCAAAGGATTTAAGAGAAATTTATCCAATCAGTTAAGTCGCGATAGTAACTCTTGAGATGTGTTCAGAAGAGTTGAAATTAACTCCTCCGAACATATCGGAGGAGTTAGAAGTAACTCCTTTGGTATGATCGAAGGAATTTCTCCCAACTTTCACAATATCATTGTGTATGGGAGAAAAAGACAGGAACTCCTCCAAACTGTTTGAAGGAGTTTGAAGTAACTCCTCCAAACTGTTCAGAGGAGTAAAACGTAACTTTATCGATTTTAAAATTTGGATTGCAACACCATGTACTAATTTTTTTTCCAAGTGAAACATGAATTATCAAAAGAAACTTGAGACGGAGAGGGAGACTTATGAGGCTTTCTCTTAGGCTCAAAAAATAAGGGGCTCCATTTTAAGGGAGGCAAACAAGATCAAATGAAAAATGGAGGGTTGTAGTGCCTGTCACAACAATTGGGTAACACGATCAAATACTCCTTATGGAAGGAATGACTGCATAAGCCATGTGATCCATGAGGATTCAAAAGGGAAAAAATTCAAATTCCTGAAATCTTATCAAAAATAGTGCCAAGTCAAAGTGCTCATCACAATATTTCAAACAACACAAATGGCACCTCAAACGAAGTCTGAACGAAGAAGTTATGATCGATCAAAGTTGGCATTCAAACCTAGTCAAAGTCAATGATGATGTCATCATCCTTATAGGTGACGTTAGTAGTCCATACGAGGGTGAAATTAGCATGATGTAAGGTTGATGTGGCACTCTCATATGTTGACACATGGAAAGAATATTTGGCATTTTGGGTGGCCACTTGGGCCTATTGGTGAGTGCCATGTGGCACCTGCAGGTGATGCCACATGGTAGCCTGACAGAATGACAAGTAGCATCTAAGTCAACATATAGGTGGTGAACAAGTCAACACATTACTGGTCAGGCTCAACAAATGACAGGGTGCCACATGGCACCCCGAAAATGCCCAATGTGGGTTGGGAAACGTTAATTAAGAAAAAAATACTAAATGGTTGTTGGTCGGTCGACGACCAGTCTAGCCAATGGCCCACTAAATCCAACCAATGTTCACATTATGATATTCTTATGACCATAGAAATCTGATGAAGACTTTAATAGGGACGACAGTCCATAACCATGCACCCATTGTATCAAAGGTTGGTGCCAAGGGTTAAAATTGGTGGGTGGTTTGGTGAGACCGCCAATTAAAAGGATTGGTGCAGAGTGAGGGGAATGACATATGGTTGGAAAAACATATGTTAAACCATATATAACTTTTTTACAACAAATAACTTAAAATGGTAGGTCACGGGATTGACCCCCGAACCTCCCCCCAACCACATACTAATTTAGCCTCTGCTTACCAACTAGGCTAACTGCCTTGTTGGTCGATCAAACCATATTTTTATTAAAGAACCAACATTTTCCAGTGCTCGGGGAGAATTCACACTGAGAGGCCTATTATCACGCATTTTGTAGTTAGGATAAAATATAGATGTAAAGAGACAAACTGGTGTAACTGAAACAATCCCACCCAATGTCACCTCGATAGGAAGGTTATTTATATTTAGGGAGGTAAGGCCCAGGGGAGACGTCCCCGGTGACCTAGGGTTTTGAGAAGGAAAAGGATTGAAAGATAAAAGATAATTCCCCCTCACAAGTCACCACTGAGCAGACAGTTCGGCTAAACAACCAATAAAGAGAAGTAATTACCAAAAGGATATGTACCTGCTCGAGACAATGCAACAAGAAATATATATATATGCAATCTTACTCACTTGGTTAGTACTTCATATAATCAATGACTATCTGATATATAAGAAATTGAGCAATAAATATTGATGAAGTAAATGTTTTTATAATGGCAACAATTACAATATCACTTCTTCAATAAATGCTAAAGAAAACTTGGCATTCAATGTAACAAATCAACACTTCATTAGATAACGCCTTAACCAACCATTCAATTGCTCAATAGAAAAATGATAGTTGAACTATGATGTTTACAACAAAAGATGATGGCAGCAATAGATTAGCTAGGTTATTTTTAAGCTAGGGTTAGTAAAGTTAGGGTTTGATCAAAGGTATTTGAAGTTGTTTTGAGATTACACTAAGGCTTAGGTCAGTGTGTTCCTAGGGCATATGGAGTCAACAGGAGGACACAAGAGCTGTAGAATCAAAGGATAACAATAAAACTAAGGACGTGAGGGTTATACCTTGATGTGTTGCTATGGAAAGGCCTCAGGGATGAAACCCTAGGGGAGAAAGGCTCACTTCGATGTAGGGGAACTAGGCCTTAGTGCTCTCTCCTCCTTCCTTAGCTTGCTGGAAAAACGACTAGCTCAAAAGGTTGCATAAAATTAAGACAAGAAGTTTTGTGGGTAACGTGTTGCTAAGGCAAGGCTTTACTAGGCAAACCCTAGGGAAAATCGACTCACCAAGGTGTAGGAGAACTAGGCCCTGATGCGTTTTCTCCTTCTTAGATTCAATCAGGTAAAACAGATAGCATAGGAGAAGATGGATTTGAGTGTTGCTAAGGAAAGGCTCAATCCTCTTCAACAAGTGCTAAAAGTAGAGTGTTGCTAAGGCAAGGCTCTATCTTCAACAAATAAAATGGCTAAAAATATTGATAGGGACATGAGACAAGTACCTTTTATGTGTGTGTGTTCCCTAAGGTTTAAATCAACAAATTATAACCATAAATGCAAGATAAATAATACTACAACCATTCATTTAAGAAGTTTTGCATATATTTACTTACATTTAACCAAGAAATCAAGTAGCAAACCCTAGTTGTAACACCTTCCACCAAGATAAATGCAAAAATTCCAATAAAAATTCTCCTTCAGCAAGTGCACCTCAAAATTTCAGCCAAAACCCTAAAGAGGGCGCAAATTTTAGACCTCACCAAGTGGTGAGTGAAAGATGATGATTAAAATGAAGGTTTAAACCCTCAAATTATACAAGACCATGACCTAATTTCACTTTTAGGTCATAAAAAGGCCGACAAGGTCAAAATACTAAAAGTCATATTGTTTTACATTAAATACTTAAAATTAAACCTTAATCAAGCTAAAGAAAGACGTCATGCCCCTTTTAGGGTGACATTATCCCCTTCTAGGGAAAATGCAGCATTGTGGAGCAAAACATTTTCCCTCCTTGGGCTTCTCCAACCTACCACACGTGGCAATACTACCAAATATGCCACCCAATATGTCCACAAAGTTGGATGATGTCATGATCATCATGGTTGACGTCCTGGGCCTTCCAGGGTCAACGTTCCAATGGAGAGGGCACAACCCCCCTAGGTTAAGCTCTGTCAGGGTGCCTCTGGTGGAACGTCCTCCTCTTCTCCGGTGCAAAGCCTTGAATCCATATATGTCTTGTCTCTTCCCCCTGATGGGGTCTTAGCATCCATATAGTGGGCTCTTCAGCCCCATGGAGGTTTGAACTGATCATCTCCCCATGTGTACTGGTCCAACATGGTACCTGTCTGTCGGGCATGATCCTGCACATCAATAGCTACGCCCTCCATGGGCTCATAAGTCACAAGGATCATAGCAATGCCAATCACATCTCATCATCAATATTATTAAACATGTGAATAAAACCCCTATTACCCTAGTTAAAACTCAAAGACATTATATAAGCATACAATACAAGTTTGGGGAAAGTGACAAGGCATCCTATTGGGCTAATGTCCACTGGAAGAGGAAATTTTTCAGAAGAGACTTCATCTGATCCATGTAAGTGTGTGATGTGGATCAGGGATGTCCAGGCAAGTGGGTGCAGTGAGAGCAGAGGATGAAAATCTTTACCTATGGGTGCCTTTGTAGAACGCGAGTTGCACTTGTCCTGGATGCAATTTTTTCCAAACCCATTTATTCCTTTTACTGTGTATTCTTTATTATTTATTTCTTTTTCTTCAAGAGGATAATTAGGGGACACTGTCCTGGCATGGTGAACAGTGGTGACAACGTTACCCACAAGTACTTTCACAGAAATGAGAAGGTTGGCTCATGATGAGACAACCTTTCTCTTGTCCATGCAACCAAGAGTCACTACCCTGGTTTGGTAACCAGTTGGTGGTAATGTCATACTACTAGGTACCCATGGACCTAATAGGTTGGCTCGTGATGAGACCCCCTATCCTCTGACTAGGTCTTGTTTTATTATTTTTACAGGTCCCTCTTGTTTCTTTCCGAGAATCCTTTTATTTCATTCTCAGGGATCCTTGGGCAAAGCATCTTGAGGTTTTATTCCAAGGATTTTATCTTTTTCCAGCTTGTTTTTACCTTCTGGGCCTTTAGCTCCTTCTTCCCATGAGGTAAGGTGCAATCTTGAAAATAGGTTAACCCAGTGCCCGGACAAGTGTAAAGGGATATATGAGTAGTAAGCAAGATGAAAAAGTGGTGCTATGATGGGAGCGAACATTGGCTTTTCAGAAATCCCCCCAGTGGCAAACCAAAACCTACGGACATGGGCTTACTAGGGCATCTTGTCATTCCCCCCAGACATGGTCAAGTGGGAAAGTATAAGATCCAATAATTTTTTAGAACAAAAGGAATTAAGTGCACATATTCAAAGGCTTTGAAGATCAGAGTGACACATACCATGATACCCGGACTCATTACCTCATGGAGCAAGAACCATCTTTGACACAAGATCAAGCTGATGGTGATGGATGTTGTTTTTGCTGGCAAGGTATAGACGCTATAAGGGAGAAAATATGGGCCCTCCAGGGCCATGCTAAAGTCGATCCATCTCTCAGTACTCCATGTCTAGGACCTGTGGGCCTCGAGACATGATCTCCTAGTTATCCATAAAAGTGGGGGATAACATCTGGCTCCAACTCGAGGACATGTTCTCACCATAGAGCACATGAGAACCTCATCATCTCTGGAATAACCTATTTACCTGCTTGATCTCAATAGAAAAAATTAGCAGCTGATTGGGGTGGTGATACCACCCCAGCATATAAGACTGAAATAAACCAATCAATAGTGAATGTAAAGCAAACTAACATGCAATGCAAATGGTATAATACATGAATGAAAAATTCCTACTTACTTACATGTACTTACCTGTTGGCTAGATGTTGGATGTAGTCAAATGACCAGTGTAACCAATTCAACAACGCCCCACAATACCTGCATTTGTGATTCATCATAAACCAAAACAATGATAAATCAAGCACAAAAATGACATGGGTTATAACATGTATCATATCATCAGAAATCACAAAATATAACTCATGGAGGTGGGTGGGAGGGATAAAATTATTCCACATCAATCTATGAGTAAAGTACTCAATCCACTTCAGGAAAGGGTCATAAAAAGTCCAAGGTTCAAAACACTGACTCAAGAGGCCCACAAACTAGCTACCTAGGATGTCCTCACACTCTGAAGTCTGGGAAGGGATTGACAACAATCTAGTAAATGATTGGAAAACACTCAAGGGAAATTTGAAGAGGTGAGATGTCATTCTTAAACCTATAGTATTCAACCAACCCTTGGATTCTAGGATTCGCCCCTTAGGAAACTCAACACAAATGATATAATTCCCAACTACACCTTTAATGATACAACAAGGTAAAGTAATAAGAGGTGGTTGGAGATATATGTCAAGAGAATCCTTCTTTGGGCAAACATTGTTCTTAATCCTATCAAAAATGGAGCACAACGGTGGTTGATAATCATCTTCGAAAAATAAATCCAAGTGCTCGGAGGAGTACTCATCAAAACCCTCAAGGTAAGACCAAAAATCATCAGGATAATATGGTACTAGGTCAACCTTGGGTGTTTGGGGAGCATCAGTAAAAATATCATTCCCTTGTTTCCAAAAAATCAAATGTAATCTGTCGTGATAATTGTGAAGGCAACAGTTGAGCATGATTCTCAATGTCATAAATGGGGTCTATATCAAAACCAATTATATCCCATTTACATCTTCCAACAGGGATGAACTCATCAATATCAATTATTTCAGTATTAGTATCATAAGATGGAGGATTCAAAACACTCATAGGCTCATCTATCTCCTCTTTTTCCAAATCATAAAGTAGAAAATTATCAAAAATTTGGGGAGGAGGGTAACTTACTGTTTCTTCTTGTGCAGGAGCTTCGAGGATTATGTTGTTTTCAGCATGCGGTATTGTTTCATCCTCATGACCTTCTCCTTTGTCTTTGATTGTAAAGAAAGGAATATTTACTTCGTTCAAGGATTTCATTTCTCCCTCATTTTCTGAATTATGGAACAAGGTGTCATCTGAATCTTGAAATGGAAAACAACTAATTCTGTGCAAGAGAAATAGGCTATTGGATGGTCTCATTAGAAGGAGGAGTGTCAGTTGATACTTCATCACTTTTCTTAGGTTCCATCTCCTTAACCCTGTCTTCATTCTGTTGGTTGAAAACTTGTTCCCTTCTTTCTTGTGAATCATCAGTAAAGGTTTCAAGGGAAACTAGTTTTATCAAACTGAGAGTGTCTACAGTATGTCCATCGATTTTGGTCCATAGAGAGGAAGTGTGTTTTCCTTTGGACAAGGAGAGATTTTCCTCAATCTACATGGCCATGTTACATGCTTCATGGAGTGTTTTTGGCCTCATTTTAATTAAGAGAAATCCTAAATGCGTCAAGAGTGCATTTGTAAAGAGATCTACGAGGTACTTGTCTTCAGGATAATGGTCTCTAGGAATTTGATATATCAATCTTTGAAATCTATGTTGGAATTCCCAGAAAATCTCATCTTTATTTTTTTTTTCATACTCTAGTTCTTTCAGAAACGTTTGGATATCTTCCAATTCCAATCCTTGAGCTTTGAGAAAGGTTTTTTTCAACTATTCCATGATTGTGATGCTGGCATTGGGGAAGTTGTCATACCACTTCCTAGAATTTCCATAAAGGGTGGCAGAGAAAATATTCATAACCAAATATTTAGCATCATCACTTATAGGGTGGAGCTGAAAGAAATCCCAAAAATCATTCATATGATAATCAACTCTTTCCCCATCACTACTAGTGAATCTAGGGAGCCATTTCTCGTACTTTAGGGGCATTTGTCGAGGGTATCCTGGGATTTTACTCATGTCAAGGGGTTTTAAATTTCCTGGGTCCCATTGAGAAGTCATATTTGGCTTCATCATCAGTGGAGTTTCTAGACAATTTTCTTCAAACTATCAAAGATAATGGAAACACCCTAAGTGGAGTCGCTAGGTAAGCTAGTAAGATAAAACCTTTTGAGGCAAGGCTTACCGAAAAGTTGTCGTCTTGAGGAAGGTTGACTCAATGTTCCCTGGAAATGGTGCCAACATGTTATCGTGCATTTTGTAGTTAGGATAAAATATAGATGTAAAGAGACAAACTTGTGTAACTGAACCAATCCCACCCAATGTCACCTCGATAGGAAGGTTCTTTATGTTTAGGGAGGTGAGGCCCAGGGGAGATATCCCCGGTGACCTAGGGTTTTGAGAAGGAAAAGGATTGAAAGATAAATTATAATTCCCCCTCACAAGTCACCACCGAGCAGATAGTCTGGCTAAACAGCCAATAAAGAGAAGTAATTACCAAAAGGAGATGTACCTTCCCAAGGAAATGCAACAAGAAATATATATATGCAAGCTTACTCACTTAGTTAGTACTTCATATAATCAATGACTATTTGATATATAAGCAATTGAGAAATAAATATTGATGAAGTCAATGTTTTTATAATGGAAAAAATTACAATATCACTTATTCAATAAATGCTAAAGAAAACTTGGCATTCAATGTAACAAATCAACACTTCATTAGATAATACCTTAACCAACCATTCAATTGCTCAATAGTAAAACAACAGCTGCACTATGATGTTTACAACAAAAGATGACAGAAACAATAGGTTAGATAGGTTAGTTTTAATCTAGGGTTAGTAAAGTTAGGGTCTGATCAAAGGTATTTGAAGTTGTTTTGAGATTACACTAAGGATTAGGTCAGTGCGTTCCTAGGGAATATGGGGTCAACAGGAGGACACAAGAGTTGTAGGATCAAAGGATAACAATAAAACTAAGGATGGGAGGGTTAGACCTTGAGGTGTTGTTATGGCAAGGCCTCAGGGATGAAACCCTAGGGGAGAGAGGCTCACTTCATTATAGGAGAACTAGGCCTCAGTGCTCTCTCTTCCTTCCTTATCTTGCTAGAAAAATGACTAGCTCAAAAGGTTGCATAAAACCAAGACAAGAGATTTTGCAGGTAACATGTTGCTAAGGCAAGGCTTTACCAGGAAAACCCTAGGGAAAATCGGTTCACCAAGGTGTAGGGGAACTAGGCCTTGATGTTTTTTCTCCTTCTTAGCTTCAATTAGGTAAAATAGATAGCATAGGAGAAGATGGATTTGAGTGTTTCTAAGGCAAGGCTTAATCCTCTTCAATAAGTGCTAAAAGTAGAGTGTTGCTAAGGCAAGGCTCTATCTTCAACAAATAAAATGGCTAAAAATCTTGATAGGGACATGATACAAGGACCTTCTATGTGTGATTTTCCCCTAGGGTTTAAATCAAAAAATGATAACCATAAATGCAAGAGAAATAATACTACAACCATTCATTCAAGAAGTTTTGCAGATATTTACTTACATTTAACCAAGAAATCAAGTAGCAAACCCTAGTTGTAACACCTTCCACCAAGATAAATGTCAAAATGCCAATAAAAAGTCTCCTTCAGCAAGTGTGCCTCAAAATTTCAGCCAAAACCCTAAATAGGGCGCAAATTTCAGACCTCACCAAGTGGTGAGTGAAAGATGATGATTAAAATGAAGGTTTAAACCCTCAATTTATTCAAGATGATGACCTAATTTCACTTTTAGGTCATAAAAAGGCCGACAAGGCCAAAATACTAAAAGTCATATTGTTTTACATTAAATACTTAAAATTAAACCCTAATCAAGATAAATAAAGACATCATGCCCCTTTTAGGGTGGCGTTAGCCCCTTCTAGGGAAAATGCAGCATCCTGGAGAAAAACGTTAGCCCTCCTTGGGATTCTACAACCTGGTACGCATGCCAGCACTACAAAATCTACCTCCCAAGATGTCCACAAAGCTAGATGACATCATGATCATCATGGGTGACGTCCTGGGCATTCCAAGGTCAACGTTCCAATGGAGAGGGCACAACCCCCTAGGTCAAGCTCTATCAGGGTGCCTCTGGTGTAACATATTCCTCTTCTTCGGTGCAAAGCCTCTGATCCATCTATGTCCTATCTCTACCCCTTGATGGGGTCTCTGTATCCATCTGGTGGGATCTTCAGCCCCATGAAGGTTCGAACTGATCATCTCCCCATGTGTACCGGTCCAACATGGTACCTGTCCGTCGAGTATGATCCTGCACATCAACAGCTACACCCTCCATGCACTCATAAGTCACAGGGATCATAGCAATGTCAATCACATCTCATCATAAATATTATTAAACATGTGCATAAAATGCCTATTACCCTAGTTAAAAGCTCAAAGACATTATACAAGTCTGCAATACAAGTTTGGGGAAAGTGATAGGGCGTTCTATTGGGCTAGTGTCCACTAGAAGAGGAATGTTTCTGGAAGAGACTTCATCTAAGCCATGTAAGTGGGTGATGTGGATAAGGGATGTCCAGGAAAGTATGTGCAGTGAGAGTAGAGGATGCAAAGATTTACCTGTGGGTGCCTTTGTAGAAGGCGAGTTGCACCTGTCCTAGATGAAATTTTTTCCAAACCCATTTATGCCTTTTACTTTTTATTCTTTATTATTTTTTTCTTTTTCTTCAAGAGGCTAATCAGGGGACACTACCCTGTCATGGTGACCAATGATGACAGCGTTACCCACAATTACTTTCACAGAAATGACAAGGTCGTCTCGTGATGAGACACCCTTTCTCTTGGCCATGCAACCAAGATTCACTACCCTGGCATAGTAACCAGCTGGTGGTAATGTCATACTGCTAGGTACCCATGGACCTAATAGGTTGGCTCATGATGAGACCCCCTATCCTCTGACTAGGTCTTCTTTTATTATATTTATGGGTCCCTCTTGTTTCTTGCTGAGAAGCCTTTTATTTCTTTCTCAGGGATCCCTGGGTGAAGCATATTGAGGTTTTATTATTAGGATTTTATATTTTTCCATCTTTATTTTACCTTGTGGGCCTTTAGCCCCTTCTTCCCATGAGGTAAGGTGCAATCCTGAAAATAGGTCAACCTAGTGCCCGGACAAGTGTAAAGGGATATATGAGAAGGAAGCAAGATGAAAAAGCGGTGCTATGATGGGAGCGAATGATGGATTTTCAGAAATCCCCCTAGTGGCAATCCAAAACCTACGTACACAGGATTACTAGGGAATCCAATCATTCCCTCCAGACATGGTCAAGTGGAGAAGTATAATATCCAAGCATTTTTTAGAAACAAAAGGAATTAAGTGCAGATATTCAAAGGTTTTGAATATTAGAGTGACACATACCATGATACCCGGAGTCATTACCTCATGGAGAAAGAACCATCTCTGACACAAGACCAAGCCAATGGTGATGGATTTTGTTGCTACTGGCAAGGTAGAGGCGTTGTAAGGGAGAAACGATCGGCCCTCTAGGGCCATGCTAAAGTTGATCCAGCTTTCAGTACTCCATGTCTAGGACATGTGGGCCTTGAGACATGATCTCCTAGTTATCCCTAAAAGTGGGGGACAACAGGGCCATACAAGCACATAAATTTGTGCAGAGACAAAACATTAATTATAGGTTGTGGCATGTTTTACGAGCTAGAGAGCCTAGGGGAGGCCTGGAGGTGACTTTGTCCATTTGAGACAAATTTACAGTTGATTTTACACTAATCCTCACTATGAGTCTATCGGTGATGTCTGTTTTTTCATCTCGGAAACATATTTGAAGGTCATTTTCAGACTTGAGGTATAATTATGTATTTATGCCAATTTTATTGTTGAGAATAATACAAAGCCTCTCCACTTTGAAGCAGGGCCAAGAGACGTAGTCCATGTTGGATGAACTT
>JZKD02S0389495.1:218186-231282 GCA_000966675.3 Picea glauca | reverse complement strand
TTTTAAACTCTTTATAGAACACAATGATGATCACAATAATGTAGGGAATTAAGCAATAGAATATTCAACATCAATCACACACATGAAATATACAGAGACAAATATTTCTTGAGGAAACCCATAAAGGGAAAAACCTCTTCTTCTTGATATAATAAGTAATATTTATTTTCTGTACATTATCATTCTTAGGAGCACCAACTCCTTTTGAGGCTACAACCTTTGTTTTACAAGCAATAACTTGTTGAGAGAACCAACTCTCTAGTTTCTCTAGCATCCACTAGAAGGAAGCACCAACTCCCTGGTTTCTCTAGCACCCACTAGAAGGAAGCACCAAATCCCTGAGTGTTCCAGAACCAACTGGATGGAAGCACCAACTTCCAGTTACACAGGCACCAACCTGTATAACAGAGAAAAATATTTCTCCCTTGCACCACCCTGCCACCCTGGTTTTTCTGGCTGCAACTAGATGGAAGCTACAACTCCCTATGTTCACGCACCCACTTGAAACTATGAGGACAACAATCCTCCCTAGCACCTCCCTACCACCCTAAAATATAAATCTTTTCTTTTCATAAATTTATCACAGTGATACATTATTTATCAATGGCTTACTAGTCTCATCACTGTTCTACTACACTACTCTACTCTATCTGCATCAGTGTCTTCCTGCACGTATATCTTTCATTTTTTGTTCTTCTGCCTTTTATTATTTGTGTGCCATATCCATTGTTTTCCCTTGGTTATGGATTAAGGAAGAAAGTGAAGAAGAAGGAAGAGAAAAGATGAAGTCCGAGCTACGCGGAAGACACATTGAGTGATATTGGGCCGAAGTAGCCAAAGAAGAAGACAAGAAGGAGTGAAGTAAGGGAAAATGAGTCATTGGATGAGAAGATTGAGGAAGATAGATAAGCAAGGAATATGGATCATGGACAAATCAACAAGCAGAAAAAACCACCATTGGATGCTCTGGAGCACCTCGTGGGAAATAAGGGAAGACAGGTTAGCGAAGCCCAGAAAACATGGGTCAAGTTGACCTAGGGTTTTAGACACCTAGGGTTTTGGTACTTAGGGTTTTGACACCCAGGTTTCAATCTAAAGTTTTCAGTGAGTCATTTTAATGTATAAATAAGGACCTAGATGAGAGAAGAGGGGTTCGTCGTTGGTTAGAAGTTGGTGCTAAGTTGGTCGAGAGTTCATTTTTATTGTGTGAGTGAGTGATTACGGTTGTGTGAGAGATAAGTGTTGAGCGTGAGAGTCTTCTGTTATTGTAAGATCTTCGGTTGGGTGTGAAGATAAAACCTGTAGCTAGGTGTTGAGGGAGGGGAGAGAATAAGAGAAAGAGAGAGAGATGTGCTAGCTAAGAGCACAAGTATAACTGTATGTTTTCATATAATATCAAGAAATGCAGTTCTGTGGATGTAGCCCTAGAGAGAGGGTGAACCACGTATATTTTGTGTCTCTGTGGTTGATGTTGCGGTATTTACTTTTGTTATTATATTATTTCATTATTGTATTAGATCTAAGATATAGCTCGTGCAGTAGGCTTAAAGGAGATAAATAATAACTAGGTTGTTGTGTGTTGTTTCCTTGAATCCACTTGCATTTCATGTGGTTATAGACACATGTGTCCTGCAACCCCCTATTGCTACTTCAGGTGAGACTGCATCTACTTTGCAGGTGTTGCCGAAAGTTCTAGTAGTTATGGCTTGTTGGTGCGTTGTTGTAGAGATAAACCCTGGGTTTTCCCCTGTGCCAACAAATGGTTCTACTGACGAGACTGGGATCTTCTTGAGGGAATGTCAAGGTGGTTTCCATCAAAGATAGAAATTAAGAAGTGGATAGAGGATGAAGAAAATGACTTTGCTGAAGCTTAGAACAAGAACCCTAGCCTGAGTACAGAAGAATGGTTGGGAAGGTATATCTTCACTGATATACATGATATTTTCTTTTGAGGGATTCATCGGGAGCTATACGAGTGGTTAGCCAGATTGGCAGATACCCAATTTGAGATCAGATCTAGACCACCTATGGTTTGGACATCGGCGTTGATCAAGAAGGTCAAGAGATTTGATAACGTCGTGTCAAGAGAAGTAGATCATTGGTTCAATAGTACTATTGGAGGGTACATTACTGAGTTTGTTGTTGACAGAGTAGAGTCATACAGCCAAGTAGAGAGATATTTCTTTAAGGGACCTAGAGGAAAATTTTTACACTTCTTGAAGTTGAAGATCAAGATGTTATTGCATGAGAAGAGCATATTGAAGATACAATAAGTGGTCAGATAGAAAATCTAATGTTCAAGAAATTAGACAACGACACAGAGGTTGGACATACGCGCAGTGGGAGGACATTCAGAGAGGTTCCTCTAGTGAACTTGTTTGAACAGAGACACGAACCACTGGTGCAGGATGAAGGTTTATATAGTGGAGAATAAAAAGAGTTAGTGAACGAGGAACATTCAGAGTCCGCTAGGGCAGAGTAAGGGAAGACTAAATAACCTCACCAAGAAGAATAAAAAACTTCAGGAACTACGCAAACTATTGAAGTACTATTACTCCTCTTGTTGTTTTAGTAGCATTAAGTAACCTAAGTTATCAGAGCACTGAGAGCACTAGTACAAGTATTTCAGTACATACTCAGTCACGAAATCTAGGAAAATTTATGGCAGATGAGATGAGATTACCCATATTTAGGGGAGATGGATTTGAAGATCCTGATCAACATTGGTTTTTATGCGAAGATGTGTGGAGTATTAAGAATGTCATTGACGAAGCAGTTAAGAGAGCTCAGTTTAGTACTACCCTAAGAGACCGTGCACTGAGCTGGTACATGAAATTTGTCTAAGGAGTTGCACAACCTAAACGACTGAATGTCATTAAGAATGCATTGATTTTCGAATTCAATAAACCCAAGTCAGAGTCACAGTGCATTACAGAGCTGAAACAAATCAAGCAGAGAATAGTTGAACAGGTGTGGGAGTTTGATCAGAGATTTAAGACCTTGACAGGCCATTTGAGTTTTCAGATTCGAGATTAACAGAATAAAGAATGGTTCATTGCTTCCCTCTTGCCACACATCAGAGTCCCGCTGATGCAACAGAGGATCATTTCATGAGATGAGGTATTGGAGATCACCATGAAACTAGAATCAACCCCTATGGGAGAATCCAGCTCAGGTATGAGTCAAATTTTGACTTATCTAACTAGCTTATCTCTGCAGGTGTTACACATTATTTTCATCATCCCTATGACCATTAATGATGTAAACCTATCTGTAGTCTTCAGAGGGGTCAGTGGCCTGAGTTCCTGAAGAAAGAAGGGAGAATAACTTTTTCTAAGAAAAGAAGTTGCATTTTCCTTTGTAAAAACCCTATGAAAAAGGAAGTTTGTAGGCTGCATTATAGCTAGGGTGTGAGAATGCCTGATTCTTACAAGCTGCATCATAGCTAGGTCGTGAAGAGTTCATAGTCTTCTCTGTAGGCAGGGTGCGAGAATTCTTACATGTGGGGAAAATGAGCATTTTCTCGAATCTTCTAGAAGGAGAAGCTTCCATGGTGAGGTGGCATCCGAATGGTTTGGATATTACTCGCTTTCATGATTTAGTGGGATCATGCTAACCTCCTCACATTATCCTCTTCAGCTTATAAAAGGAGAGGATCTCTCATGGAGAAGGGCTAAGTTGGATTTGTCTTGGAATTATTAGCTTGGTTGGAGTGTCTTTGAGTTTTTCCTTTGTCAAGATAGATTGTGAATATTATCAGATCTATGCTTTTAGAATTCTTGGAGCAAGAAGTGTGTGGGGAATGAAGGACAATTGGAAGGGAACTTACAACTTCAAGGCCATGTTTGTAATCTCTCTTTCACATTTAATATGATACAGTAATATGATTCTTTCCTATAAAGCTTGTTGTGTTTTATTGTATGATTCCTTGATCACATACATAGGTTTATATTGAGTTTATGATATTACTATCACTTTGGTTGGTTGTGTTGTTTTGCAGGTTCATCATTGTATGAGCATTGGAATGAAGCTAGGATGGTGATAGTGAGAGGAAGCGACATTTAAATGGTATGTCACCTATCCCTCTTTAGTTAGTAAATTCAATATTTAAAACTTAAGGAAAGAATCATGTTCTGGTGTGTTTTGTTCTAGATCTAGGTGGATCTAGGGAGATTAGTTAGTGTCCACACCTACCGATTTATCCAATAACAAAATTGGTGACTCCACTAGGGAACGGATTGTTTCCTAGTTAGTCTAGTTTCCCTTGCTTTGATTGCTTGTTTTCTAGTTTCTGAGTCTGTAGGAGACCCTTATAGACTCTCTGGACCCAGAAGTTCACTCAAAATTTGTGTCCTTTTTCCAAATTTTTTGATTACAAACCTTCTCGCACTATACCTCTCTGTGGCCTGCGAGAGTCATTGATGTTTGCAACCTACTATTCAGTTCAGTGTGACCTTCTCGCATCCTTCCCGTATCTAGACTGCTAGAATGCCTAATTCTCACACTGTACCTCACTACCAAGTTGTGAACTTGTTTGTAAATTTTTTTTTGCATTGGGTCTTGCCATCTTTTGATGACCCAATTTTTCTTTGATCAACTGGATTGAGCTTTTGGAGCCTATATTGATCTGTTTATAGTTTGCTTGACATTCTTTGAGTTACTTTTATCCACATTGGATTTGTTTGGTTTTGAAGGATTAGTCTCTTGCTTTGAGTGTCTTTCAATTACAAAGCGTGTGTTTTCTTTAGAATTGTTTAGGGAAAGATCAGATTTCTTATGAATAGTTCGCTTTAAAAGAAAACTTTTAGTTTGGGTTTCTTTGTTTTAAGAAAGTTCATTATTGCTTTTAGTGAAATTTTTGAAACAAAAAGATTTAATTTCTTGCTTTATATTAGATTGGGGGCATCCTTGCATTTGAAGTAGCGAAATTGCATGATTCTTATTGATGAGTACAGTACCTTGCATTGTGCATTGGTGTACAGTACCTTTTTCTCATTTCTTGAGAATCTTTACATTGATGAGTTTAATAAATTTTGGGACATCCTACATATGGGAATGATAAATGTTTTCTCCTTCTCATAGCATAGCTTTCATTGAAATGAAAATATTGCATCTTCATCTCTTTGCTTAATTTTTGCGTCAGTCAAAACACCATATTGTCCATGCCATTTTCCTCTTGAGTAACAACAACCATAAAATAAAGTGCTTATAAAAACTAATTAGACATTTTTTATACTTTTCGGTAGCAAACCTACATTAGATTAGTTGTAGGGATTTGGAATAGGTGTGAAAGATAACTTTCCAAAGTTGCAAACAAACATAGAATCTTGAGTTAGGGAGTGGTTAAATCCACTTATTACATTTTGTCCTGGGAAGCCCTTGTAACACGAGGATCAATCACAAGGTCGAATTAAGACTGGCAAAGTTACTCACCCTGCTTTGTTGGTCTTGCTGTAGAGGTTGCACGTATTATGGGGGTCGCTTGAGAGGTATGCCCATAATGATGAGTGGAATCCTTTCAAGTTGATTTCAGGTTAGATACCCTGCCCTTGCACATGGATCAGACTATTGATTGTTTCCCCAAGCATCATTGTAGTGAGTGGTAACCTTAGTGGCCTATCTCTTTAGGGTCTTTACAGAAGGTGACTGTGGAGGGGCAAGTCTTCACGGTACCTGGAATTGAAGTTGGCCAAACTCACTCGGTCTCCTTGGAGGATACACCCACAATTATGTGTGGGAGCTTGCACCAGGGTGTAAGTCCATTAAACCGGTCATCAAAGTAACTTTTCCACCCACTCTATCTCAGCCCCTTCTTACTTTGTTCTCGTGATGTTGGATTTCATCACCAACTAGTGCATTCATTGTGAGAAGGTTTTGTTTGCTTTCTTGCTTACTAGATTTTTAGCATGTGTTGTTTGTTTTCCCTAGTGGACTATAAATTGAATCTCTATTTTAATGGTGTCAGTTCCTAGAATGACCAATGAAGGAACCCCTTTTCTAGAGGAACCTTTTTTTTTCTTTCTTACAAAAACATCGATCCTCCTCACATCGCTACTTTGAGCCTTCCAGGTCTCACAATTGGATTACCGGTATGGTTGTTTTCCACTCAGGTAATCCCAAATGCAGTAAGTGCTTCGATCATAAGAACTTCCCCCCAAGAACATCAACCTCATGTTGATCCTTCACTTTCTTCACTAGTAAGTTCTTCTTCGCCTTCTTTGCTTGCAAGGTCACCTTCCATTTCATCTTCTTCGTCGAGTGAAAGTTCTGAATATAGTAACCCGATGAATAAGAAGAAGAAGAAATGAAATATTAAGAAGAAGAAAGATAAACAAGGGTCAAAACTTCCAGCCACTATCAAACATGTTGGAAAGCAACCAATTATTGTTAATCGTGCTGGGAGTGTTGATGATGTCAAGATCACCCAAACAACTCGTAAGCCCAAGTACCCTTGCAGGCTTTGTAAAGGTAGCCATCTTCTTAAGGAATGCCCTGGTCTATCCAAGGTTATAGAAGCATGTTATATACATCCTTGGAAACCCATGTCATTAGCCTTTTAACAACATGTTGATGACTTCCCATCGACTAGTCAAGATACCGTTGGGAAGAAGAAAAGTAGAGTCAATTTCTCGTGCATGTTATGCAAAAGGAGTCGTCTCACTCACCTTTTCCCTCGTATGGACAAAGCCTTGAAATTACTGGAAGACATGACTGTTTCACAGCCTCAACTTCCAGCTGCTTATCACAAGATTACTCTTGACCCCCCTATAGTTGATGGAATGATCACTCCAATCCCTTCACCAGTCAATTCGGTTGATCATGTCGTCAATCTAGTCACGTCCTTAGTTGAACTAGTTGAAAAAGTGGTTGATCCAATACCATCCTTAGTCAATCCATCTCTCCCCTCAGAGAGTGAAACTAAAGTGGTCGATCCTATCCCATCCTCTATCGATCACCCTCTCTCGTCAGAAAGTGTCACCCAAGTGGTCGATCCGTTTCCATCTGTCAACCCCATTCTCCCCTTGGCAAATGCAACCCAAGTGGTCGATCTAATCTCATCATCGGTCGATCCTACTCTCTCGCTAGAGAGTAAACCCGATACTGCCCACATTTTTCTCATTGATACAGACTCTGTAGTGTCAGGGTGTATTCCTCCTTCTCCCGTGAAACCCCCTCCAAGTAATGAGGGATTCCTTTTTAATTAGCATGTGCTAACTAGACCTCATCTTCCTTCTCACATTCCTTTCTAGATTACAGTACAGGTTTGTGGTCGAGACATTCCTCAGACACTGATATATGAAGGTGCATCCATTAGTATTTTGTCCTCTTTTGCTTGGCAAGCTTTGGGTTGTCGTCTGCTTACACTGGTTACACAAAATCTCTTATCTTTTAACAAAAGAACTAGTCAACCTTTAGGGACCCTTCCTCAATTTCCTGTAACTTTGGGAGGGAAAACTATCTTCGTTCATGTCATGGTAGTCCAAGATCCCTTGGATTTTTCTTTACTTCTTGGGCAGGATTATGTCTATTCCATGAAAGCTATTGTGTCCACTCTTTTTCGTGTGATATATTTCCCTCATGATGGAAGAATTGTGATTGTTGATCAACTTTCATTCATTGACCCCAACTGGATTGCCTCCCTAAATGGTTCTTATATGCAGACAATATCGCCCCCACCATAGGTCAATTATGTGGTGTTGTCGCCCATGGTTTCAACTTCTGATGACTTAGATCCAGTAGTTGACTGTAAAACACCCACTACGGAAACAAAGATTTTTTCAACTTTTTCTCCTCTTCTTTGAGGGACAGAGTTCTAGAATTCCTACGAGGTTCTAGCGTAAGCTAGGTCCTCCAATTGAGATCTTCACCACACCAATTCACTGGTTCTTTTGTTGAAGATCCATCATGTACAAATCACGCACCAAGAATAGGATTTACTCCCATGTGTCCATCGGTTGTGAACCTGGGCTAAGCCAAGAGGCGCCTTTCACATTTTTGGACTTCAGGAACTGGGAGTTCAAAATGAAAGGGAGTCGAGTTCTTCGACTCTTCAAACCCCGAAACCCAAAATCCTATTCACTCCAAGCCGCTTTAGGTTTTCACCTACTGGGACTTCGTATACCGGGATTTTGCGATGTATGAAGATGGGGGTTCATACCCTTTGGATTTCTAGGTGTCGCAACACCGAAACCCATATATCTACTAAGTTCCTTTGAGAGTTTTGCAAGTTGGGATTTCGCGATGTGCGACGACAAGAGGACTCGCACCTAGGATATCCAGGAGCCGAAACTCCAAAGCTCATATACCCTCTAAACTCCCTTTGGGGTTTCGCAAGTCAGGATTTCACGATGTGCGAGGACAAGAGATCTCGCATCTAGGTTTCCAGGGAGCCGAAAATCTGAAGTTATTATATATACACTAAGCTCATTTCGAGGTTTCACAAGTCAAGATTTTCGGACTGGCGAGTACAAGAGACTTGCCTTTAGATATCCTGGGTGTCGAAACACTAAAACACCATATCTCATCCATGCTATTATCATTTCAGCGTTTCGCAAGTCGGGATTTCATGATGTGAGATGACAAGAGGTCTCGCATCTGAGTTCCCTGAGAGCCGAAACTCTGAAATGCTGATATATGTATATATATATCTATGAGGCTGAGTTCATTTCGAGGTCTCGCAAGTCAGGATTTCACATCTGGCGAGTACAAGGAAACTGACCCTTGGGTTTCCCGGTTGTTGAAACACTAAGACTTATCGACGCTAGACCTTTTCAGAGTTTCATACTTCAGGATTTCATGATATGTGTAGACAGGAGGTCTCGCATCTAGGATATTCGGGAGCCGAAACTCCGAAGCTCATATATCCACTAAACTCACTTCGGGGTTTCACAAGTGAAGATTTCACAATGTGCAATGACAAGAGGTCTCGCATCTAAGCTTCCCGGGAGCCGAAACTATGAAACGTTGATATATGTATGTATATATATATATATATATATATATATATATATATATATGAGGCTGAGTTCATTTCAGCCTCTCTCTACTCAGGTTTTCGCCTCTGCGGAGTACAAGGAAACTGACCCTTGGGTTTCCCAGTTGCTGAAACACTGAAACACTAAGAATTATCCAAGCTAAACCTTTTTGAGATTTCATACTTTGGGATTTCATGACTGGTGAGTACAAGGGAACTTTCCCTTGGGTATCCCAGGTGCCAAAATGCCGAAACACCAACATCTGAGGGAACCATTCTTTCTGGTGCAAGGTTTCCAAAGTTAGGCCATAAAATCCTTCAACGGATTCTTGGGTAATTATCACCAGGCTTGGGGGCATGAATGAAATGTATTCTTAGGATAACAAGCTATGAAATCTGTGATAGGGGTAAGGTAATCTTACATATTTACTTAAAAATGGTAGTCCCTTCAAGAACTCACTCTGGCTCTGGAATATGATGGAGCTTCCCGGAAGGAGGCACCTTTGGGAAAACAAACCAGGGCATATCATGGGTCATGTACATGGGGTAACTCTCCAAGGAACGAGCCCAAATATGACCTTATACATTCCATACAACCAGGCAACCACTTCTATACAGAAATCAATCATTTATAAGTGCACAAACATGAGCATGCATCCATTATATTTAATTCAAGATGTGAGATGTAAAAACTTATCAGAAATAACACCAAGTATGGCACAACTACTGAGAGGGTTGCTCGTTTCCACCCAACCATAGGCTCAATGACTCCCAATGGATTTTCCACTAGCCACCCTTGAGCTAGACCACGATGCTTTGAGACTCAGTCTCTAACTTCCCACTCATCGGAAGTCCAGGACGAAGTTTACTCTCCTTCGCCTCTGCTCATGACTCACTGTATTTCTCGGATTTCTTCTAGTTCTTCTTCCACGATTTTTGTCGCGTGTGTGTGTTTCCATATCTGTGTGCTCCACTCCCCCCCCCCCCCACTTCCACACTTCTTTCCTCCTACAAGGTTGCATGTGGCATGAAATTCCCTGTCCGATGATTAGGTCTGAGAGCTTCCACGGATGGGCAGTTCGCCCCATCCCCTCATTTACTCTTGAGGAGCCTCCCCACCTACCATCCGGGTGGGTAATTCATTTTGGGTTCTGAGAGTGAGCTTTGGTTTTCTTGAGCATGTACAAACCAGTACGGTTTTGGTCTAGTAGAAGTTAACGCAGCCACTACCGGCCCCTTCCACCACCTCTCATCATCCATCGTGGTCTCTTTTCAGCACATCCCTTCCCTCAGCAGTCATGCAACATATATTCATACATCATTTACACTCCTCGGACCTTTCATACAAAGGTTGATTAAATCAAACATTCACAATCTTTGAGTTTTCCATAGTTCTTGGCCAGTATAGTTATTTTTACAAACTGGGGGAAACAAGGTCTTACAATTCCCTCCCCCTTAAAGGAACATCATCCTCGATGTTATATCTATCAATATGACATGTATGTACAGGGGTAAACAAAATCAAATATTCTTGTTTCATGGAATCTTCCATTTCCCATGTAGCCTCATCTGGGCCAAAATGTTTCCACTACACCTTGACCTGTACAATGGTTCGGTTCCTGAGCGGGATTTCCTTTCTGTCCAGTATGCATTGAATTTCTGGTAGGAATTCTCCCTCCGGTTCCACCTGGATCACAGACCAGTCAATTATATGATTAGAATCATGTACATATGTCTTCAATAATGAAACATGGAAAACATTATGTGCTTTTACTATGGGAGGAAGTGCTAGCCTATAGGCTACAGGTCCCACTCTGTCTATAACTTCAAAGGGTCCACAATACTGAGGTGCCAACTTGGAACAAGCTCCCATCCTTAGGGAACTCTTCCTGGGCCTAACTCTGAGATATATGTGGTCACCCACCTGGAACTCTCTTGGAGTTCTCCTTCTGTCGGCGTAGCTTTTCTGTCGGTTCTAAGCGGCCTTTAGATTTTGTTTTATCTGAGTCACTTGTTGTTCCATTTATTTCAACATGTTGGGTCCAATAGTAAATCTATTTACGGGATTACTCCAACTGATTGGAGTGTTGCACGGCCTACCATAGAGGACTTCGAAAGGACTCATATTCAGGGATTCTTGGTAGCCATTGTTGTAGGTGAATTCCGCTAGTGGCAGGTAGTCTTCCCACCTTTTGGGTTGATGCATTACATGCATCTTGAGCATGTATTCTAATATTTGATTCACCCTTTTCGTCTGTCCATCGGTTTGAGGGTGATAAGCTGTGCTAAATATTAACTTGGTCTCCAAACCAGCCATTAGTGATTTCCAAAAGTTGGAAGTAAATTTCGTGTCTCTGTCAGACATTATCTCTTTCGGCATACCATGCAGTCTAAATATCTCCTTCATGAATATGTTGGCAATGTCGATTGCCTTACAAGTTGACTTGATAGGGATAAAATGAGATGACTTGCTCAATTTATCCACCACTACCATGATGCCATCATTCTGTTTGGTCGAGGTTGGAAATCCAGTGATGAAATCCATGGAGATGGTTTCCCATTTCCATTCCAGGATTGGTAGAGGTTGTAATAATCCTGCTTGGTGTCGGTGTTCTGCTTTTACCTGTTGGCATTCTATGCATTTGGCTAAGTACTCAACTATGTATTTCTTCAATCCAGGCCAATAGAATTGTTTCCTGGTGGTTGTGATCATCTTTTGGTATCCTGGATGGCTAGTATAGGGTCTTTTGTGTAGTTCATCCATTATGAACCTCTTCAAGTCGTCACAATCTGGGATATACGTTCTATTTTTGTAAGTGAGAAGACCTCTTTCCATCATCTGGTAGCCTCCATACTTTATCCCTTTGAGTTATTTCTGCAGGTACGAGGTCACGGTCTGGAAGAACGTGTCTGTCTCTTGTGCATTTCTGACTCTTTCCTTGACATCCGTCTCGTAGGTGCTTACCACTGCCAGGTGAATTGTTTTCATGCTTCTACTAAGGGCATCAACCACCCTATTTTCCTTTCCCTTAATATGTTTGATTTCAAAATCAAACTCACTGAGGAGGGCCATCCACCTAGATTGTCTGGCATTGAGCTTTGGTTGGTCAAATAGATATCGCAATCCACAGTGGTCTGTCATAAGTACAAATTTTCTTCCTAGGAGGTAATGCCTCCACATATTCAAGGCAAGCACTATGGCAGCTAGCTCTAGATCATGGGTCACATAGTTGACTTTGTGCTCATTCAATTTTCGGGATTCGTAGCAGACCACACTTCCTCCTTGCATAAGGACTCCTCCAAGCCCTTCCTTAGAGGCATCTATGCACACGAGGAAGTCGGCTTCAGGATCAGCGATCTTCAACATAGGTGCATGGGTCAGTAGATGTTTCAGGGTTTGAAATCTTTCTTCACATTTTTGTGCCCTTGTGAATTTTGTCCCCTTCTTCTGGAGGGTAGTGATTAGACACCCAATCTTGGAAAATCCTTTTATAAATATCCTATAGTATCCTACTAAGCCCATAAAGGATCTGATATTCGAAACATTCTTTGGGGCAGGCCATTCCGTGATAGACCTGATCTTATCAGGGTCTACTACTACCCCTTCTTCGGATAGGACATGGCCCAAGTAATGTATTTGCTTCTAGAAGAAGTCACACTTGCTAAATTTGGCATAGAGTTGATGTTCTCTTAGCACTTGAAGCACAAGCCTGAGGTGCTCCTCATGTTCCTCTCTATTATTGGAGTAAATTAGTATGTCATCAATAAAAAACAACACAAATTTGTCTAGGAATTTGCTGAGCACATTGTTCATTAAGCACATAAAAGTGGCAGGGGCATTGGTCAATCCAAATGGTACTACCACAAACTCGTAGTGACCATATCTCATATTGAAGGTAGTTTTTTGTATGTCTTCACCCTTGATTCAGACTTGATGGTATCCAGATCTCAAGCTAATCTTTGAGAAGATAGAGGCACCTCCCAATTGATCGAACAAGTCATCGAGATTGGGTAAGGGGTACTTGTTCTTTATGGTTACCTTATTGAGTTGTCTATAATCTATACACAGTCGGAGGGTACCGTCTTTCTTTTTCACAAATAGGATTGGTGCTCCCCATGGAG
>JZKD02S0389495.1:198696-214759 GCA_000966675.3 Picea glauca | reverse complement strand
TATATATATATATATATATATATATATATATATATATGAGGCTGATTTCATTTAAGGGTCTCGCAAGTCAAGATTTCACGTCTGGTGAACACAAGGAAACTGACCCTTGGGTTTCCCGTTTGTCGAAACACTAAGACTTATCCACGCTAGACCTTTTTGGGGTTTCATACTTTGGGATTTCATGACTGGAAAGTACAAGGGAACTTGCGCTTGGGTATCCTGGGTGTCGAAATGCCAAAACACCAACATCTGAGGGAACCATTCTTTCTGGTGCAAGGTTTCCAAACTTAGGCCATAAAATCCTTCAATGGATTCTTGGGTAATTATCACCAGGCTTGGGGACATGACTGAAAGGTCTTCTTAGGATAATGAGCTATGAACTCTGTGACAGGGGTAAGGTAAGATTACATATTTACTTAAAAATGGTAGTCCCTTCAAGAACTCACTCCAGCTCTGGAATATGATGGAGCTTCGCGGAAGGAGGCGCCTTCGGGAAAACAAACCAAGGCATATCATGGGTCATGTACATGGGGTAACTCTCCAGGGAACGAGATCAAATATGAAATTATACATTCCATACGTAAATTGATTTTGGTCATTTAAGTATAAGCATGTATTCATTGTTTTTGATCGGAACACCAGGCAACCACTTCTATACATAAATCAATCATTTATAAGTGCACAAACATGAGCATGCATCCATTATATTTAATTCAAGATGCGAGATGTAAACACTTATCAGAAAGAACACCAAGTATGGCATGACTGCTGAGAGGGGTGCTCGTTTCCACCCAACCGTAGGCTCAGCAACTCCCAACGGATTTACCACTATCCACCCCTGAGCTAGACCATGATACTTTGAGACTCAGTCTCTCACTTTCTACTAATCGGAAGTCCAGTACGAAGGTTACTCTCCTTCTCCTCTGCTCATGACTCACTATATTTCCCAGAGTTCCTCTGGTTCTCCTTCTGCGATTTCTGTCACATGTGTGTGTATCTGTATCTGTGTGCTCCACTCTCCCCCCCCTTCCACACTTCTTTCCTCCTACGAGGTTGCGTGTGGCACAGAATTACCTATCCGATGGTCAGGTTTGAGAGCTTCCATGGATGGACGGTTCACCCCATCCCCTCATTTACTCTTGAGGAGCCTCCCCACCTACCATTTGGATGGGTTATTCATTTTGGGGTCTGAGAGTGAGCTTTGGTTTTCCCGAGCATGTACAAACCAGTATGGTTTTGGTCCGGTGCAAGTTAACGCAGCCACTCCTGGCCCCTTCCACCACCTCTCATCAGCCATCGTGGTCTCTTTTCAACACATCCCCTCCCTCAGTAGTCATGCAACATATATTCATACTCATTTACATTCCTTGGACCTTTCATACAAAGGTCTGTTAAATCAAACATTCACAATATTTGAGTTTTCCATAGTTCTTGGCTAGTATAGTTATTTTTACAGATTGGGGGAAACAGGGTCTTACATTGACATGGTGATCTCTTTGATAGGGTTGTTAGAGCATGATATCTTTACTCCTGTCATGACCCTTGACATGGTCTCCTTCCAAAGTGTGTTTCTTCCTTTCAGTGAAGACCTCTTGGAAGCCATGACCAAGTTTTGTCCCTTGACATGGTGTCATTCGGGAGCATTGTCCTCTTGGAATCCATGATCAAGAAGAGAGACTCCGAGGATAGTTTTTGCGTCTCTGAGGCAACCTTGTTAAAAAATGAAACAGAGGTCTTTGAGCATAGTTTTTTTATTTCAGGCTCATTAAAAAATGAAACCACTTACGAGGATATTTTTTTTGTCTCTATGGAAACCTCGTTAAAAAATGAAACAAAGGTTACGAGCATAGTTCTTGTTTCTATGCCAAGCTTGTTAAAAAATGAAATAGTTTTTCCCCCTCTCTATTTGATTCAGGTCCTTTGTCTAGTATTTGAAGCTTCATTTCATTTTCCTTTGCAGTTGGATGAAACAAAGCTTGGGGAGCATTTGTCTTAGCCTCTGGACTTCATGCTGAAGTTGAGCCACCAGCTTCTTAAGCTGGGGGCTAAGTACCAACCATCCATGTGTTATGCGTTGGGAAGTCCAAGCATAGTTTTCTATGGTTCAAGCTTGTGTAAAAATGAAACCACTTACCTCAAGCATAGTTTCCTCTAGTTTGAGCTTGTGTAAAATTGAAACCAGGTCCAAGCATAGTTTCCTCTGGTTCGAGCTTGTGTGAAACTGAAACCAGGTCCAAGCATAGTTTCCTCTAGTTCAAGCTTGTGTAAAAATGAAACCAGGTCCAAGCATAGTTTTGTTTTGTTTTAAATCTTGCGTAAAAATGAAAACAATCCCAAGCTTAGTCTTTGTTATTTATCATGCTCGTAAATACATGAGAATAAGTTACCGAGCTTAGTCTTTGTTCTTTCTCGTGCTGGTAAATATGTGAGAATATAATCGAGTATACTTTTATCACTTTTTCAGACTCGTAAAGGTTATACAAAAAAGGAACCCATTGGAGTTCCCTTTAAGCTCTTTTCAGACTCTCTAAACATGAAAAGATTGCCGAGCGACCTTGTTCCTTTCATGCTCGTTAAAGTATTTGAAGAAAACATTTGTTGAGCGATAGTTTATCTCTTTTTCAGTCTCATCAGACTACTTTGCGAAAAAGAAACTGAGAGAGTTCTCTTTAAGTGTTTTTTAGACTCTATAAACATGAAAAACCCCTGATTTTTCTTTCTTTGGACTCATAAAACAAACATTGAAAGGCCTATATGGGACCGAACCACTCCTTCCTAGGGTTCATTAAACATACTCCGAGGGACTCGTCTGAAGGATGAGCTTAAATTGACAAGCATATGTTATCCTCCTCAAGCTTGCGTAAAAATAAAGAGGTACTCGCCAGAAATGGTGGGGGGGAAAATTGGGAAAGAAATATGTCTAATCATGTAATCCATGGAAGAGTCACTTTTGAACATGACATCCTTTCACTCACCTTGTGTCTAGGTTGGAAAACCCACTTGTCTCCTGATTCTACTCCATTATAAGATTACAAATTGGTCTGTGATCCATGTTGTTGAGTCAGTGTTTCCAAGACAATTGTCGTGTCGTCAATATGTTCAAAATGAAGTTCAACCCGAAAATCCTTCTGTTGCGTCAGCCATTTTTGTAGTCTTTCAGCCTTTTATTGCATCGGCCATCCCTGAGTCAGTCCTGAATCACGTGTTACTTTGACATACATCAAATCTTGTTACTTGTTTCGAGTCATTGATGTGGGATACATTAAGGCCCTCCTGTGACAAGTCTTTCCTGTCGACTTCAAATCATTATCCAAGAATTAGACTTAGAAACTAATTGGTACCTTGGAACTTGCATGCCTCAATGGCAGGTTTCCTCGCTTTCGAAAGTGGGTTTTCATTATTGACCCCTGATCAGAAGATTCCACCGAGTGTTCGACTTCAACTCATTTATTCACATTCATTGGATTGGATTTCCCTCGCACTTGTTAACGGTATACACTAATGACCGGTAATCAAGTGGTTTCTACCATGTTCGATTTTAGCACATGTATTCACATGGTTAGATTTGTACTATAGAGTGGCAGAGATGAAGACCCTGGATATTTTCTGATAGATCCAGATTGCATTGGATTATATTCAGTGTACTATTACATAGATCCACATTATATGTCTGGTGGCTATGTTCAAATTTGAAACTTTAACACATAGATCCACAGTGTATTTTTGGTGGCTATGTTCAGATTGGATTCATAATGGCATGGATCAACGGTGTATGTTTCGTGGCCATGCCTTTGTCTTACTTGACATGGATCTTTTCATGTTGGCATTTATGCTCTGATTCATTTGTATTCTGATTATGGGAATGCCTACCTCAGTGATGATGTATTATTGCACTGTATTTCCTTGTTTGTTGGCAGGTTTTCTACTGACTGTTCCTTGTTCCCTACACACACTCGACAAAGTATTTCAGCTATCACTCTGTTCTAACTTCATACTTTGGGGGGCTCTCTGTTACACATTATTTTCATCATCCCTATGACCATTAATGATGTAAACCTATCTGTAGTCTTAAGAGGGGTCAGTGGCTTGAATTCCTGAAGAAAGAAGGGAGAAGAACTTTTTCTGAGAAAAGAAGTTGCATTTTCCTTTGTAAAAACCCTATAAAAAAGGAAGTTCATAGGCTGCATTATAGCCAGGGTGCGAGAATTCCTAATTCTCGCAGGCTGCATCATAGCTAGGTCGCGAGGAGTTCATAGTCTTCTCTATAGGCAGGGTGTGAGAATGCTTACACATGGGAAAAATGAGCGTTTTCTCGAATCTTCTAGAAGAAGAAACTTCCATGGTGAGGTGGAATCTGAATGGTTTGGATCTTACTCGCTTTCATAATTTAGTGGGATCATCCTAACCTCCTCACCTTATCCTCTTCAGCTTATAAAAGGAAAGGAGCTCTCATGGAGAAGGGCTAAGTTGGATTTGGCTTGGAATTATTAGCTTGGTTGGAGTGTCTTTGAGTTTTTCCTTTGTCAAGATAGATTGTGAATATTATCAGATCTATGCTTTTAGAATTCTTGGAGAAAGAAGTGTGTGGGGAACGAAAGACAGTTGGAAGGGACCTTACAACATCAAGGCCTTGGTTGTAATCTCTCTTTCACATTTAATATGACACAGTAATACGATTCTTTCCTATAAAGCTTGTCGTGTTTTATGGTATGATTCCTTGATCGCATACATAGGTTTATATTGAGTTTATGCTATTACTATCACTTTGGTTGGTTGCGTTCTTTTGCAGGTTCATCATTGTATGAGCGTTGGAATGAAGCTAGGATGGTGATAGCGAGAGGAAGCAGTGTTTAAATGGTATGTCACCTATCCCTCTTTAGTTATTAAATTCCATATTTAAAACTTAAGGAAAGCGTCATGTTTTTGTGTGTTTTGTTCTAGATCCAGATGGATCTAGGGAGATCAGTTAGTGTCCACACCTACTGATTTATCCGATAATGGAAGTTCAAAGATATGAAGAAGGAAAAGGGAAAAGATAAACGAGAAGATATATGGTGTATCAAATGCAAATCAAAGGGCCATGACAAGGAGCAATGTCCCCTATTTCATGAATACTAGGCCTCTGGAGCTTCGAGCCCTTTGAAGCAGATTACCCTACCTTGGTGCAAGGTATGTAGAAATATACATCGCCCTGGCGAATGCTATTACCTGCAAAAATATAACCAGACACCTACAAATCTTTACTGCACATTCTATAAATTTGTGGGGCATGATGAGAAGGACTGTAGGGCTTATGAGCTATTGCATGAAAGATCAAGAGACACATATAGGATTCAAGGCAAAGTACAACAGGAAGGAAATAATCTGCAGTTTAACTCTCCAGGAAGAGGAAACTTCAACCCTCATGGTGGATTCAGAGGAAGAGGACAAGGAGGAGGCATGGGTCAAGGTCAAGGTTAGATCATTTGTTATAACTATGCATAGCTAGGACAATTAGCAAGGCACTGTCAAAACTCTTGTACCACTTGTAGCTACTGCAACTCATTTTAACATGTTATTGAAGATTGTCTCGTGCTGCTAGCCAAACTTTAGGAGAGCTGAGGAGGAAACCAACAAATACAACTAATCTTAGTAGAACCTCACGGAGAGGATCCCAGAGTCATTTTTATCACTAGAGGAGGCGTTGTTACAGGAGAATATAGAGTGACCCTATGCAAGACTATAGAAGAATCAAGGGTCAGAAGAGCTATAGAGAAGACAAAAGAGTTTGATCCAAGGAAAGAAAAGAAGACATTTGAGGAGGCAAGAAAATAATTTGGAAGAGATCAGTCTTCTTCATCAAATACATAGCCAGAAGTGAGAGAATGTGGAATGCCTCTGGCATTTGATCAGTTTGCCTCGCCCAAAGAAGGAAAAGAGGTAAGCAATCTCATGGAATTCTTATGTACTTTCATTAATTTGATTAAGGATGAAAGATCTATATAAGAGCTACAAGATTTGGTCAGACAGTATGAGATAGGTAGGATAGATCCCCTGCTAAATAGAGCAGTACATCAAGTATCCATAAGGAAAACCTAAGTTGATGTATTCCCCTATTAGGCTTAGGATGGCCAATCAGTAGGTAGTAAGCTCCTTTGGGAGACTGGATCATGTCCCTATGGACATCAATGGGGTAAGGATTTTTGCGAACTTCGAGGTGATTGAGATAGTTGAGGATAGTTGTCCTTATCCTGCATTGTTAGGAATTGATTGGGCTTTCAATAATTCTATTGTGGTTGACTTAAAGAAAATAAGAATGACAATTGAAGGTGATTGCCTTAGGTTCATTGCACCTCTTGATCCTGATGAAGGTCGCAGATATACAAAACCCATAAGAGAATAAGACCATGCATACGAGCTTGATAATATATATAAATTGAAAGAAAGACAACAAGATTACATTAATCCTATTGGAGATGGGAATTTAAGTTGGCGAAGTGATAGTGCATGCTCATCAAATTCAAAAGAAACACTCGAGAATTGGCAGAACAAAATGTATGAAGTTTCTGCGCAGAGATGTTCTAGATTGACTAGGGAAGTTTGCTAGATTGGAACAAAAGTAAGTAATTGGCCCACCTTTGATGGTTGAAATCATTTAGAATATTTCTTGTCGTAATTTGAAGAAGTTGTACCAGTACAACAAAGGTTTTTGGCACTGGACGAAGCTTTGAAAGAAACTCCAGTAAGATGGTGGGGGACATATAAGAGGAACATTGCGGATTGGGTGCCATGTCGCACTTTGATGACAGTGCGTTTTTTAGAACAAGTCGAAGGATGGGAATTTTGATACACAAGTCAGAGTTGTCTAAAGGGCCATGTGTGAAGTTGTGAGGAGGCCTAGAGAAGCATTCCTCAGGAACAGTGGGTGCATAAATTCATTAACACTTTGGATACAATGCCTATCAATTGGTATCTTCAAGCAGAATTGTGCCTCACCATTGTAGATTGGCACGGTATGACTCAGAACTTTGTAGCTACAATTTAATTTGAAATTCAGTACCCTATAGTAGATCGATATTTATAGGTTGTAAGATAGAAAGTCTTTGAGGAGGTACCTAACCTCCCTATTGAGCAAGAGGAGGATAGAGGGACTACACCTCTTCAAAAGTTGCAAGGCTGTTACAATATCAATGTTGATGAAGACGATGATCCTAGGAATGTGAACATCACAGAAACAGAAGGATAGAGAGACATAGAAGGACCAAGATTCGAACTACCTTTTATTGGACAACCAATCAAAATCAAGAATGTTAACATTGGAATAGAGCAAGCCCCTAAGCTCGTAAACGTTGGATATTATTGGGATGATTCTACTATTGATAAGATCACCGAACTACTACATGAATACCAGGACTTGTTTCCAACCAAGTTCACTGACATGAAGGGAATTAAAGGGCCCATGGGAGAAATCAATATCCCCTTGAAACCAGTTGCAAGACTAGTCAAGCAAAGACCCTACATATTGAATCCCAAGTACAAGCAAAAATTCAAGATTGAGCCAGATAGAATGTTGGAAGCTGGAATCATAGAACCTATTGAAGAGTCAGAATGGATTACCCCTATGGTGTTTCAAGATAATAAAATAAGAGAGATCATAATTTGTGTAGACTTGAAGAAACTGAATGATGCATTCCTACATGATCCATTCCCTACACCATTTACTGATGAAGTGTTAGATAATGTGGGAGGATAGGAAGTCTACTCCTTCACCGATGGATTTTCAGGTTATCACCATATAAGGATTGCCAAGGAAGATCACCATAAGGCCACATTTACAATAGAATGGGGATCCTACCAGTAAACAGTTATTCCTTTTGGATTGAAGAATGCACCATCCATGTTTTATAGGGTGGTGGTCGAAGCATTCAAGGAGTTTTTACATAAATTTTTGGAAGCCTGTTTTGATGATTGGATTGTTTTTAGCTTATATACAAAATCATATTGAATGTTTAAGACTAATGTTGGATAAGTGCAGGCAATGTTAGATTTCCCTGAACTTGAAGAAGTGCATCTTCTTTTCACCCTTTGGAGTGTTGCTAGGCCATATATTTTGCAAGCAAGGGTTGTTGGCAGATCCATCTAATATTGCCATTATTGTTGATCTACCCCCTCCTACTTCAGTTAGGTAGCTACGCACTATGTTGGGACATACTGGATACTACAGGAATTTCATCAAGGGATATGCACAGATTATAGCACCCATGGAGAAGTTGTTAAAGAAATATTGTCAGTTTCAATGGACAGAAGAATGCCAGTAGAGCTTCGACACATTGAAATAGAAAATGGTTACTACGCCTATTTTAGTTTTCCCAGATTGAAGTGAGGAATTTCATGTGCATGTTGATGCATCCTATATTTCATTGGGAGAATTTCTCACACAACCAGGAGTAGGAGATATTGATAATCCATTAGCCTTTGCTAGCAGGAATCTCTCTACAACTGAGATAAATTACACTACTACTGAAAGAGAAGGGTTAGCCATGGTGTATGCGCTACAGAAATTTCATCACTACATGTTGGGAGGACACTTCAAGATGTTCATTGATCACTCATCATTGAAATACCTATTCAACAAGCCAGTGTTGGGGGCAAGAATATGCATATGGATTATGTTATTCTAGGAATATCATTTTGAGATTGTGGTTAAGCCAAGGAGAATGAACAAGGGACCTGATCACTGGTCCAGATTAGAGCATGGAGAGGAACCTACTAGTATAGAGGATACACTACCGAATGCATAGTTACTAGCCATCAGAAAGGTTAATGATCACTTTGCAGAGATAGTCCAGTTTCTATCTACAGGGATGGCACCTCGCGAATATACACTCATTCAGAAGAAATGGTTGGTAGTTTGTGCTGCAAATTTTTCACTCATAGCTGGACAGGTATATAACATGGGACCTGATGAGGTCCTGATGAGATGTGTTATGGAGGAAGAAAGACCTTTGATTCTGGCAAAAGCACATGAAGGCATCGCAGGATAACACTATGCGGGAAAAGCAACAACGCATAAGGTTCTTAGAGCTTGTCTCTAGTGGCCCACTTTACACAAAGATGCGAAGGAATACTACAAAGCCTATGATGTATGCCAACAAGTTGGGAAACCTTCTAGAAGAGATGAGATTCCTTTAGCACCCCAGCTAACATTACAAGCATTTGAGAAAAGGGCCATTGAGTTCATGGGACCTATAAACCCACCAGGAAAGTGCACAGGAGAAAGATACATCATCACCGCGACATAGTACTTGACCAGATGGGCAAAAGAAAAAGAATTTAAGGAATATAGTGCAACTACAGTTGTGCGATTCATATTTGATGATATCATAACCAGGTTTGGATGCCTGAAGATCCTTATGAGTGATCAAGGAATACATTTTATTAATAAGACTATTGAAGCCCTGACTCAACAATTTGTAGTTCATCATTAGAATAGCATTCCATACCACCCACAAGCGAATGATATAGTTGAAGCCTTCAATAAAATCTTGGAGATTGCACTGATGAAGATTTGCAGTGTGAGTAGGGATGATTGGGATTTGAGAGTACCAGCATTTTTATGGGCCTATAGAACTACTTGCAAGAAGCTAACAATGCAGACTCCCTTTAATATGGTTTATGGTCCAGAAGCAGTTGTATCGATGGAATATTTGGTTCCTAGCTTAATAATTGCAGCATTTACAGATATGGATGACACTGGCGTTGTTCAAGAGAGGCTCGCGCAGTTGGTCGAACTGGAGGAAGAAAGGTTTATTGCAGGATTCCATCAGCAGGTACAGAAGGAACGCGGGAAGGTCTACCATGACGGACACATCAAGAAGAAATCCTTTAAGCAAGAAGATCTAGTATTGATATATGAAAACAAGTTCATGAAGCATCCAAGGAAGTTTAAGACACATTGGATGGGGCCATATGAGGTTGCCTATGTTATAGAAGGAGTTGTTGCACAGTTGAAGACTTTGAATAGAGAATGGAAGAAAGGTTTGGTGAATGGGAGTAGGTTGAAATTGTACTATGACAACCAGTTGCCTCACAACTCTTAGTAAAAGCAGAAGGAGAAGGGTCTAGGTACCAGATATAGTTGAAACTGGGTACCAAACATAGAAAATCTAGTCTACACACAATAGGGAGAGATAGTGCAAAAAGCACAGGCTGCTCCACGCAGTCTGAAGTTGAAGTGAAACAAAAATTCCATTCTTGCAGTGCCTCAGGATGAGTCACATGTGAGTGTTGGGGGCATGTTGGCCCTTGGTTATAGATTAAGGAATAAAGGGAATAAGAAGGAAGAGAAAATATGAAGTCCGAGCTGTGTGGAGGACACATTGATTGATATTGGGTCAAAGTAGCCAAAGAAGTAGAAAATAAGGAATGAAGTAAGGGAAAATGATTCATTGGACGAGAAGATCGAGGAAGACATATAAGAAAGGAATATGGATCATGGACAACTCAGCAAGCAGAAAAATCCACCATTGGATGCTCTGGAGCACCTTGCAGGAAAGAAGGAAAGATAGGCGAGTGAATCCTAGAAAATGCGGGTCAAGTTGACCTAGGGTTTTAGACACCTAGGATTTTGGTACTTATGGTTTTGACACCTAGGTTTCATCCTAAGGTTGTCGGTGAGTCATTGTAATGTATAAATAAGGACCTAGATGAGAGAAGAGGGGTTCGTCGTTGGTTTGAAGTTGGTGCTAAGTTGGTCAAGAGTTCATTGTTATTGTGTGAGTGAGTGATTATTGTTGTGTAAGAGAGTAGTGTTGAGCATGAGAGCCTTCTGGTATTGTAAGATCTTCAGCTAGGTGCAAAGATCAGCCTTGCAGCTAGGTGCATAGGGAGGGGAGAGAAGAAGAGAGAGAGAGAGAGATCTGCAAGCTAAGAGCGCAGATAGAACTATATGTTTTCATATAATATCAAGAAACACAGTTATGTGGACATATCCCTAGGGATAGGGTGAACCACGTATATTTTGCGTCTCTATGGTTGATGTTGCATTCTTTACTTATGTTATTCTATTATTGCATTATTGTGTTAGATCTAAGATATAGCTCACATAGTAAGACTAAAGGAGATAAAGAATAACTAGGTTGTTGTGTGTTGTTTCCTTGAATCCACTTGCATTTTCTCTGGTTGTAGACACATGTGTCTTGCAACCCCCTATTGCTACTTCGGGTGAGACTGCATCCACTTCATAAGTGTTTCCAAAAGGGCGAGTAGTTAGGTCTTATTGGTGCATTGTTGTAGAGCTGAACCCTGGGTATGCCCCTGTGCCAACATCCATTCTATGCGCTATGCCTCTTCTGTGCGTTTCATCTGTTGCACATAGCCTACTTCTACTCTCATGAATCACTATCAACAGTAGCAACCATCTCTTCTTTGTTCTACATATATTTATCATGCCAATTCCTATGCCAAATCATACACCTAACTCTTCGTTCTCTCTGGCGATCATGTTGAGTCTGTTCTCCATCAGTGGTCATTATCCTAAGATTCTTTGGCTTCTCTAGTAGTTATAGTCTTCGACTCTCTTCCATTTGTCAATTGTCTCTATGATAGGTCTTCATTCCACTGGACGTTACCTCAAGACTCTTCAGCTCCTTTGGTGATCACCCTACAACTCCTTGAATTCTTTGGCAGATACAATCACTCTGTTCTAGCAGTTACAGCCAGTCAATTATGGCTTCTTTGGCTTCTAAACCCCTTCCTTCACATGACCATCGTTGGTGACCACATGCCTATTCAAAAGGCACTTCCTGAACTTGGTCTTGTGAACACTAGCTCCATTTCCTGATATGACCTTGGGCATTGAGCTCATGTGACCATGCGATTGCGGGCACGTCCAAAGGTGGTTTAGAACAAACTGATTTTTGCCTCACAATTTACCTTGAGCCTCCATGTGTCATTTCTCCAAAACCATGGTTTCGATTGTGACCCGCCTTCAACTTTTTAAAGTTCATGCATCTTCAATTCCCGTAATGCGATGAGACCATCGATCTCACGATCTTGACGGTGCTCCTTCAATCAATGTCTTTGATATATCTTCCTTTCCTACCTTCTTTTTTCTATCCACACGCGATACTTAGTCTTAATGACCAAGTGACATGTGGCCCTCCAAACCAATGGATGAGATCGATTTCTCATTTTAATCTTTGGGAGTCTCGATCAACGATTGAGATCTCCTTCAGGTCTCCAGACTTATAAAATCTCAAATCTCAAACTTTACCTCCCCTCGAAGTATACAGATTACTGCCATGTGTCCTTGCTGATGTGGTCTACCACATGTCCTAGCTGAGGTGGTTTGATGACGTGGGTGAGATGTGTAGGTTGTGTAGTAGGGTGTGGAGGCAGAACGCGGTAGTGGAGTGTGACATGTAGCAGGTAATGGAGTGTGACGTCAGAATGCGGAGGTGGTATGTATGAATGGTTTGGTGGTTTACTCGGAGGGGGTATGAGGTGGTAAGCAGTAATGAGAAAAGGCGAGTTTGAGCTAACAGAAAGGTGACATGTATGAGGGTCCCACATCAAAAATACCACCATCTCATACCCCCCCCAAATATTAAAGGCAGAAAGCTCGGGGGGGGTTCGATGTGCCTTGTCGATCGTAGATATGAGTGCCCAATTCTTGGCTATTGATATTAGCGTGCCCTTCTTCTATCTTATCCTATCCTTCCACTTTAGAGTGATCTGGTGACTGAAGTTTACCTCGGATGATCCAATGGTTGAGGATTCATTTTGGCTCTCTGGGTCTCCAAACTTCGAAGATTTCAAATCTCAAACTTAAACTCTTGAAGTGATTTCTCCATAGCTTAACCTCCTCACTTATTTATACATGAAACAAATGACGTTCATTGGATCGGGATCTTAGAAGAATGGCACGATATATCTATGATGCAGCTCTTCTGACCTTCCACTCGAAAACAATTCGATGGTTAATGGGAATTCGGGTTTGATCTGACTGCTGATGGGGATTTGGATAATTAGATTCTCAACCCTTTAGCCTTGTTTAACTTACCCTTCAATTAATTCAATCCGATGGTTGACGGATATTCGGGTGATCATGATCTTAGATCTCAACCCTTGCTTATCCTATCCTTCCACTAATTCAATCTGATGGTCATCACATTTTCTCCAGATCCAATGGTCCAAATTCATTTTGGATTTTGGGTTTCAGGTAATTCAACTTTCAAGCTGCCAATTCTTCCTAAGTGAGATTCCCCCAACATTAACCTCCTCACAAATCCACTAGATCTAACAATTGTTGGTCCTTTTCACTTAGATCCAATGGATGGGATCTGTTCCTCTCTTGTGCACTTGTTTCTCTTGTCTGGAATCTGATCTAAATATCCAGATTCTTCACAGTGTTCGATCCAATGGCCATTGTCACTCCTCCTGAGCTTATGCTTCCCCCCGACTTGGAAGAATTTCTAAGTGTCAAAGGCCTTGACCTTTGATCCTTCCACACACTTGACCCTGGCACACACTTGTGCTTTGCGTGCAACTCTGCGTTATTCCTTCTGAGCTTTGATTCCTTCTGAAAACTCACGCATTCTGGAAAATCCAAATATGTGCCCTGTGCTAGTCCTCTTGATCTTGTAGACAACAATTTTTCATGGTCTCTTCATTACCGATGCTATCATTGTTGATTTCCTATTTTCTATCATTGCACATTCTGCATGTAATCATGTCATTGTCATTGTTTTTCTTTCCATCAATGACAAGCACACTCTGCCTGTAAACATGCCAAAAATCTCCCCCTTTGGCATTGATGGCAACCCTGAAAGGCTACACTGTTCTACTTCGATCTCCAACTGTAGCATGAATTACACTACCACTAAAAGAGAAGGGTTAGCCATGGTGAATGCGCTACAGAAATTTTGTCACTACTTCTTGGGAGGACACTTTAAGATGTTTACTAATCAATCTGCATTGAAATACCTAGTCAACAAGCCAATGTTTGGGGAAAGAATATGAAAATGGCTTATGCTATTCCAGGAATATGATTTTGATATTGTGGTTAAGCCAGGGAGAATGAACAAGGGACCTGATCACTTGTCCAGATTAGAGCATGGAGAGGAACCTACTAGTCTGGAGGATACACTATCGGATGCATTGTTGTTGGCCATCAGAAAGGTTGATGATCACTTCGCAGAGATAGCCCAGTTCCTGTCTACAGGGATGGCACCTTGCAAATATACACTCATTCAAAAGAAACAATTGGTAATTCGTGCTACATATTTTTCACTCATAGCTAGACAACCATATAAGATGGGACCTGATGAGATCCTAAGGAGATGTGTTATGGAGGCAGAAAGACCTCTGATTGTGGCATAAGCACATGAAGGCATTGCAGGAGGACACTATGCAGGAAAAGAAACAACGCAGAAGGTTCTTAGAGCTGGCCTCTGGTGGCCCACTTTACAAAAAGATGTGAAGGAATACTACAAAGCTTGCGATGTATGCCAATGAGTTGGGAAACCTTCCATAAGAGATGAGATGCCTTTAGTACCCTAGCTAACATTACGAGCATTTGAAAAATGGGCCATTGATTTCGTGGGACCTATAAACCCACCAGGAAAGCGCACAGGAGAAAGATACATCATCACCACGATAGAGTACTTGACCAGATGGGCAGAAGCAAGAGCAGTTAAGGACTGTAGTGCAAATACAGTTGCGCGATTCATATTTGATGATATCATAACCAGGTTTGGATGCCAGAAGATCCTTATGAGTGATCAAGGAACACATTTTATTAATAATACTATTGAAGCCCTGACTCAGGAATTTGCAGTTCATCATCAGAAGAGCACTCCATACCACCCACAAGAAAATGGTATAGTTGAAGCCTTCAATAAAATCTTCAATACCACGCTGACAAAGATTTGCAGTGTGAGTAGGGATGATTGGGATTTGAGAGTACTAGCAGTGTTATGGGCCAAACTACTTTCAAGAAGATGACAATGCAGACTCCCTTTAAGTTGGTCTATGGTCTAGAAGCATTAGTACTAATGGAATATTTGGTTCTTAGCTTAATAATTGCGGTGTTTACAGATATGGATGAAACTGGCATTGTTCAAGAGAGGCTTGCGTATTTGGTCGAACTAGAGTAAGACAGATTTATTGCAGGATTCCATCAGCAGGTACAGAAGGAATGAGAGAAGGCCTACCATGATAGACACATCAAGAAGAGAGCCTTTAAGCAAGGAGATGTAGTATTGATATATGACAACAAGTTCACGAAGCATCCAAGGAAGTTCAGGACACATTGGTTGGGGCCATATGAGGTTGCCTATGTTATAGAAGGAGGAGCTGCGTAGTTGAAGACTTTGAATGGAGAATGGAAGAAAGGTTTGGTGAATGGGAGCAGCTTGAAATTGTACTATGAAAACCAGCTGCCTCGCAGCTCTCAGTAAAAGCAGAAGGAGAGGAGTCTAGGTACCAGGTGCAGTTGAAACTGGGTGCCAGACACAGGAAAGACAGTCTACACAAAGTAGCATGGCTACTTTGTCTTATCCCTTCTTCTATCTTATCCTATCTTATCCTATCCTTCCATGCACGATCCTTAGACTTAACGACCAAGTAACATGTGGCCCTCCAAACCAATGGATGAGATCGATTTCGTCTTTCGAGCTTCAAGAGTCTTGATCAATGGTCAAGATTTCGTTCGAGTCTTCGGACTTATGAAATCTCAAATATCAAACTTTACTTCCCCTCGAAGTATTCAAATTACTGCCATGTGTCCTTGCTAATGTGGTTTGCCACATGTCCTAGATGAGGTGGTCTACTGACGTGGGTGAGAAATGTAGCCTGTGTAGTGGGGTTTGGAGACAGAGCATGGTAGGGGAGGATGACGTGTAGCGGGTCGTGGAGTGGGATGTCAGAACACGGAGGTGGTATGTATGAATGGTTCGGTGGTTTACGCGGAGGGGGTATGAGGCAGTAAGTGGTAATGAGAAAGGGGAGTTTGAGTTAACAGAAAGGCGACATGTATGAGGGTCCCACATGGAAAATACCACCAGCTCAAACCCCCCCCCCC
>JZKD02S0389495.1:180226-198646 GCA_000966675.3 Picea glauca | reverse complement strand
GCCACATGTCCTAGATGAGGTGGTCTACTGACGTGGGTGAGAAATGTAGCCTGTGTAGTGGGGTTTGGAGACAGAGCATGGTAGTGGAGTATGACGTGTAGCGGGTAGTGGAGTGTGATGTCAGAACACGGAGGTGGTATGTATGAATGGTTTGGTGGTTTACTCGGAGGGGGTATGAGGCAGTAAGTGGTAATGAGAAAGGGGAGTTTGAGTTAACAGAAAGGCGACATGTATGAGGGTCCCACATGGAAAATACCACCAGCTCAAACCCCCCCCCCCAATGATTAAAGGAAAAAATCTCTAGGGGGGGTTTGATATTCCCTGTTGACCGTAGATCTAAGTGCCCAATTCTCAGTTAATGATATTAGCATGCCCTTCTTCTATCTTATCCCATCCTTCCAATTTAGAGTGATCTGACGGTTGAAGTTTACTTCGGATGATCCGATAGTCGAGGATTCATTTCGGCTCTTCGGTTCTCTGGACTTAGGATATTTCAAATCTCAAACTTAAACTCTCGAAGTGATTTCTACAGAGCTTAACCTCCTCACTTCTTTATACTCGAAACAAATGACATTCATTGGATCGGGATCTTATATCAACTGCATGATCTATCTACAATGCAGCTCTTTGATCCAACAGCCACTGTCGCTCCTCTTCCTGAGCTTACGCTTCCTCCAGACTTGAGAGAATTTCTAAGTGTCAAAGGCCTCAACCTTTGATCCTTACACACACTTGGCCCTAGTGCACACTTGTGCTCTATGTGCAACTCTACGCTATTCATCCTGAGATTTGATTCCTTCTGCAAACTCACAAATTCTAGAAACTCCAACTCAGTGTCATGTTCTAGTCCTCATGAGCTTGTAGACAACAATTTCTCATGGTCTCGTCATTCCCGATGCTATCTTTGACATTTGGTATTTATCATGAAGCGCCCCCGATGTGTCTCTGATGTGTTGACACATGTCTTCAAAAATAAAAACTTTAAACAGCTGTGAACAAAGTTTTAGTTGACCATTTAAGCATTCACATCCTATATCTCCATAAATATTTGAAACCGAATATTTCATGATTTGGTGATTAATATTTTTTATACCCTCTTATCTTTTAAAACACCCAAAACTCGCTCTGTTCGAGCTCAAATCTTCAAAATTCTTTCTATGCAGTTTCACCAGCTATTCCACCTTAGAATTTTTTAATTAGTTGATGAAAGCTTTGCTTTTCAACAACTAATTGGTTATAAATGTGCCTCCTGTGCTGGTGGAAATTTTGTTTTAATCAAAAGGAAAACCTTCGTGTTCAAAATAAAAAATCATTGTTTGTATTAGTCTTGATTAATCTCCCTGCAAATTTACAGTGACTTGTGCCAACACCTGTAAATCTGGATGTGTGGTAATTCTTTCTTTCAACTTTTTGATTTTTCTCTTCAGACGCTTAGCTAATCACCATAAGCTGTTATAGTCCTTTGTGATCTTTTTCTTCTTCTTCTTATCCTTTATACATTCAAGTGCCAACTTCTCAAAAGTTGCATTGGTCTTTGCAAAATTCTCTTATAAAGTTTTATATCTTTCCTTTATCACCCTTTACAGAATCTCCTACTGTGCTATTATCTCTTTCATCTCCTTAATATTCTGTGATTTCTTTGATTTCTTATTTCTTGAGGTTTCATCTTCATCTTTGGAAGTAAAAACTTCAAAATCCTATGTAGGTTCCATGGAGTGCTCTGGACTTTTGATAGATGGAATTTCATCATCTTTTTCTGGTTTTGTGTCTGAATCTGTGTATGGCAAATTTAGAACATTCGCCTTCTTTACTATGGATCGCTTTGGGTTTGTTTCAAAATCTAGTTTCTTTTTAGATTTCTTGGGCTTTACGCTAGATTTTTTCTCTTCTGGTGACTTTGGGAGAGCTCTTCTTCTCTTTGAGCTACTCTGAGGATTTGGCTGCTTCTTGCCTGCTTTCTTATTTTCATTCATAGGTTGAGTTTGGGTCTCAAAACCTTCTCAAAAGAGAAAGTTCTACCAAGTTCTTTTTCTCTGTCTCAATTCTTCCAAGATGATCATTTTGATTAGTCCATAATGACAAAGGGCATTATTGATACTGAATGGTTCAACTCTGGTCCTATTACACACCTTTGTTAGGCTTCTGTGAAGAAAGAAAGGAAGATTTAGAAGGACCTTCTCTGTGAAGTGATCTAAGAGTCTAAAGTGATATAACATCAACTTGTCATACCTGCCCTCTGAGGTTAGATATAGTTGAATGACTTTGAACAGAACTTGCCATTCATCTGCAAGGTAAGAAACAGGGATACTTTTCTTCCAGGTTATACTTTAGAACTCTATTTTGAGGTATGATCTAAAATCCAAGTTCTTGGTTACTATTGTTTTAAACCAACTTTGACTTGTTCTGGGTAAGCCAATTGCTGAGGCAATGACAGCTTAATCAACTATCAGTTCCAAAGAACCTACTGTAGATTTCTTTCCATCATATGACTTTGCAAAAGTCTTTTCTATCGCCTGGTGATAGCCCTCCTGCAACTTTTCTACATAGATCATACATCCTGCATTTGAGAAACGCTTCTAAACCTCTGGATGAGACTGCAAAAAAGACAAGTTGTCTAATTATTTCCTCAGAAGTGATCCTCCTCGCTTCCTTTCCATATGAAACTTAATCACCAATTAATATATACACGGTTGACACAATAATATTTCTAAATAAAGAAAGGGTTGGCACTGGTGAAAATGACCTTGTGTTATCAATTGACATATGAAACCCCATAATATAATTTTTAAACACCGTGAGTTTGAAATAGGAAATGATGATTTGATTTGATGTCAACAGATATATGATACTTTATCCTCTAATTGTAATGATGGTCAAGAGTTCGTCACATCTTCAAACTCTTCTCTGTTTATCACACGAAATACGTGATCACAATCTATCATGATATCCTGCTAGATCGTGGTGAAGAGGTGTAACCACTCATTTTCTTCCATTAACTTGCCATGATGATCATATAACATGTGTCCAACATACCCTTTTTGGGTTTCTAAAGTCGTTGGAGAAAAACCTGTGTTAACACTTTCACTGGCTCGCTTGCTGCTGAGAGTACCCTTTAGCTGTTGAAACCTTAGGCTTTCACCAGCTAACTTCAACTTCAAAAAAAATGTTAGCCGTTGAAAAGATTTTTCTTGATTTTTTGAAAAGACCTTTTGAGGATCGATTTATTTCTAGAATAACACCTTAAATCCTATGTTTTGACACCTCAAAATTCTAAAAATTTATATAGAACCCTAATTATAACCATTCTATCACCTACAAAATGGAGCAAATTGACTGATTCATTTTGGGAGATAACATTTGGCTCCAGCTGGGATGGAGACCTCCCTGTGAAGTTTCCAAGAACCTAGTTTGACTCAGTAGCCTTATTTTCAACTTAAATTCAAAACCGATTTTACTCAGTATTCCATTGGGCATGGAGTTATTGACCAAAAAAAAAAAAAAAAAACTGAAAAGGATATGTACAAATAAGCAGGCTTTAAGGAAAGCCTCATGAAAAGTAGAGTTTCAGAAACCACCCATTGAATGGGCCACCTGATACTTCTTCACCTGCAAGATCTTGGAGGATAGAAGTATTGTTCTGCTGAGCTGATGTTATGACAAATGGACCTATCCAGAGTGCATCAAACTTGCCATGTTTTCTCTTTTCCTGTCTTGTTGCATCCCATTTCAGAACCAGATCCCATGCCTTGAAAATATCTGCCTTAACTTTTCTATCAAAAATTTATTTCATATTCCGTTGGTGTAACTCTGTTTTTTCCATAAGTTTCTCTCTGTCTTGCTGCAGCTTTGCCAAATTGTGGATCCTCCTAGTTAGATTATTTGGCTCAAAGTCATCTTCTTATAAAAATTTTACAACTGGAAGTGCAAGTTGAACAGGAAAGATGGCTTCAATACCATATACTAACTAGAAGGAGGATGTGCCAATTGACTTTTTATTTGTAACTCTGTTAGCCCACAAAGAAAATTTCAACTTGGAATCCCAACCCTTGGTATTTTGTTCAAGCAACTTCTTTATGATTCTGACTAAACTCTTATTTGATGATTCAGCTAATCCATTTCCCTGTGGATAGTAAGAAGTAGAATGTACTAGCTGAATTCCCATCTCTTCACATAATTTTACCAAGTGTTTATCATTAAATGCATGATCATTATCTGTGACTATTCTCTTAGGGCAGCCAAATCTGGAGAATATGTTTTCTTGCAAAAAATTAATGATGAAAGTGTGATTAGCATTTATTGTGGGAATAGCCTCAATCCATTTGGTAAAATAATCAATAGCAACAAGGATCCATCTATGCTGATTGCTAGAAGGTGGATGAATCTCACCTATGAAGTCCAAACCCCATTGCTGGAAAGGACCCGTGACCAAAATAGGTTTGAGGGGAGGAGATTTTAGTTGTTGTTTTCCTGAAAACCTTTGGCATTTGTCACATGTTTTCACAAATTTACATACATCTAAAAATAAATATGGCCAATAGTAACCAGCTCTCAGAATTTTATGAGCGGTAGTCTTCCAATAATGATGTCCTCCACACTCACTATTATGAAATTCAATCATGATTTTAGCTGATTCCTCTTGGTTTATGCACCTCAAGAGTATCCCTATTGGATTTTTCCAAAACAATAACTTGTCATTAATGCATAAATTTATGGCCTTAATCTTTAAATCTCTCCCTTGTGTTTTTGTCAAATCTGAAGGAACTGTTAAATTCTGCAAAAAATAAATAATGTGACTATACCATTCACAGTCAGCTAGGTGAGGAGAAACCTGCAAATTATTACTACCTCTGTCTTCTAAAACATGAATGTTCTCTACATTTATACCCACAAAATTCATCTCGAGCAACTTACAATTTTGTTCTGCAAGGAGCTTGGAAAGTCCTTGACCTTTCACAAGTTTTACTGGCTTGATCTCGACATCAAATTCAATTAACTTTGCTATCCACTTACTCCTTTTTCCATCTATGTTAGGTTGTATAAGAACATCTTTAACAGAGCTTGAAGGTACATAGGCTATTACCTTGGCTTGAAGAATGTAAATCCTAAAGGATTTTAATGACTTGATGAGTGCATATGCTTGTTTTTCCAATGGTTCATACTTTACTTCAGCATCTCTCAAGACTTTACTGAAGAAGGCAACTGGTTGCTCCTGACCATCAACATTTTTATGTAATAGTATAGCTGCAATCATATCTCTTGAAGAAAATGAGAATATATAAAACTCTTTGTCAAAGTTAGGGCTGATTAAAAAAGGGGTTGTCAGGATAGCTTCTTTGATAGCATTGAAAGAATGTTTAGATTCTTCAGTCCACCTAACTTCAGAATTATTTCTTAACATACAAGTGATGTTCTTGGTGAGCTCTGCAAAGTTTTCTATAAACCTCCTGATAAAGTTTATAGTTCCAAGGAAAGACTAAATATCCTTTTTTGATCTAGGAAGAGAAAACATTTTAATGGCTTCTACTCTTTTTGGATCAATCCTTACCCCATCAGCTGAAACAATATGTCCAAGAAATTTCCCTTCTTTAAGTGCAAAATTAGATTTCTTAGGATTAAGAGAAATGTCATACCTTTTTCATTTTAGGAATGCCCTCCTCAAGTGCTGCAAATGATCTTCATGGCTGATTGAAAAAATAGTTATGTCATCAAGATATATCAAAACAAATTTGTCTTTCTCTCCAACAAATTCCATGTCCATTTCTCTCTAGAAACCAGCTCTAGCATTCATCAGTCCAAAAGGAATCTTTTCATACATAAATGTGCCCCATGGAGTGGTAAAGGCATTATTTTCTCTGTCATCCAGATGGACAACAATCTGATTGTATTCAGAGAATCCATCAATAAAGGACATCACACTTGAACATGACACCTGTAAAATGTGTTCCATCTTGGGTAGCAGGTAGTTGTCTTTCCTAGAACACTTGTTTAAATTTCTGAAATCCACACAAAGTCTGATCTCTCCATTTTTCTTTCTGACAGGTACAAGGTTAACAATATAATCTGAGTATCTGAGAGGTATAAAATTTTAGCATCCAATAATTTCTTGATCTCTTTTTCCATGGTAGGCAGGAACATAAGACTGAAAGATCTAAGCTTCTGCCTAAATGGTTTAGTGTCTTTGTTTAAAGGAATCTTGTGTTGAATTATCTCAGTGCTGAATGTTTTCAAGTCACCATATTGCCAAGTAAAGATATCAGAAAATTCTTTTAACAACTCACCATAATCATCCTTTTGTTCTTCAGACAAATGAGAAGCTAAGTTGACATATTTAGGATCTTGTTCACTAGCCACATTAAACTAAAATACATCTAAGTCCTCTTCCTTATTTTCCAATTTGACAGCCACATCATTATTATCAAAAAGATTTTGTAAAGGGACCAATCCTTTAGGAATTATGTTAGTGGCCAATTGAACAATTTCATGTGCTCCAATTTTACTTTTGAGCTTTGGCTTCTCAGCTTCTTCATCATGTTCATTTTCCAAATCAATTTGCAAATCTACAAACTCATCCATTACTGCAAGGAATCTGGTGAGTTCAACATCATCTTCAAAAACCTTCCAAAACTTTACATTATCAGGGAGTGATGACCTATACTTTACTTGAACTTCATAGTTTAATTCAGGAGGTAATGGAGGTATGAAAGAGCAGGCTGAAACAACCAGTGAATCAGCTAGTTCATTCATGTCTCTAGGAACATGAGTAATCTTGAAATCTGTAAAAGCATGAATCACTGTCAAAATTTCATCTCTATAGGCTTTCAGCCTAACATGTTTGGCCTAGAAGGATTTGTTTACTTGCTGGATTATTAGATCTGCATCTCCAAATACCTGTAGTCTATGAATCTTCATCTCTTTGGCTGCATGTAATCCTAGGAGCAACGCCTCGTACTCTGTAATGTTGTTAGTCACTTTAAAATCAAGTTTAAAGGACAAGTGAGTAGTTTATTTTGAAGGAGAAATGAATACCACCCCTGCTCCTGCTGATTCTTTAGTACAAGCGCCATCAAAGAACATGGTCCAAAGATCATCTACTACTACTTATGTGGACTGAACTGCAGGCTTCCTAAGCAACAATGAATCTGATAATGAATCATCAATTTGTAATATCCAAGATCCCATACCTGTTTCAACTGAGTAAATAGGATGATTGGTTGGATTTTGTTCATCACGGATGATGTAGGCAAGTTGTGACTCCCTGTATAGTCTTTTGTTTACTCCTCCAAAACCAGGGATAGTAGCATATGAGAGATCCATTTGAAGAGTTCCCCCTAACCTCTTCATCCACAATCTTGATAACAAATATCCAAATTTGGGCGGGATATCTGCTACCACTACATCCATAATCATTGTTTTCATAGATGCCTGGGTCAAAGTTACAGCCAAATCCTTTATCATTCTAAGACATTTAACTTTTCGAGAGTCAAATGAGAAAAGATCATGGTAAGCCTTGGTAATTTCTAATCCAAGCTCATCCATAACTGCCTTTGGAATTAAGTTGTGAGAGGCTCCAGAGTCTAACAGACATTTATGTAATGTTTTGTCATGAATGTTCAAAGAGATATAAAAAGGTGGAAAACTTTCATCTCTATCTTCTATCATTTGGTCTAAAAAAATGGTTGGCTTGTCACCATATATATTAAGAATATCAGCAGAGGGAGATATGGACTTGGGGTCAAGAGTTTTGAGGATATCTTTCTTGAATGCTTCATTCTTCATTAACTCAACTAAAGGGATGGGGATTTTGATTTTTTGTATTTCAACCTCGAAATTGAAAGAATAAGAGGTTTTTTCAGAAAATTTTACCTCATTTGAAGGATCTTTTGAAACACTTTGTTGGTTGTTAGGGGTCTGATTTTTTTGAAATTGTTTCTTGGCAGGGGCAATAGTCTTCTTTGGAGGAGCTAGTGTATTCACATTTGAAGAGGCTATTTATTGATTTTCTAGTATCTAAGCTTTTTTCTTAACGGGGACAACAATCTTCTTAGGAGAAGATGGTGCACTCTGTTGGGCAGTGTTAGACTTAGATCTGAGATTATATTTGTTCTTCTCTTCCATTTGAAAAAGACCATTATCAGCAGAATTTTCATCTATCTGTTCGATCATTAATGCCTCTTCATAGTCATGCTGTATCAAATAATATTTCCCTGTATCATCCCCAATGCAGTGAATATTATCCTCTTCATCTTCTTTAAACTCACCTTCATCTTCGTCCATCATAGCATTTTGGAGAGGAACCTTTACCCTCTGATCTTCTATGGGATTTCTTTCTCTTCTCAAGATCTGTGGTTGTTGGTTATTCCTCCTGAAAGTATTTGGATTATGATTTGGATTTCTGTTAGGGTATTCATAGGATCCTTTTCCCTTGACAGGTTGTTTGTTTTCAATTTTTAGCTTGGACATTTATGAAGTTAAGGATTCTAACATCTTATCCAATTTATCTATCTTGGGATTTTGAATTGATGAGGAAGAGGCTTCTTCCTTATTCTTTTTTCTATCAACATTTCCTTTTAACTTGTGAGCAGCTAAGATATTTGATTCAACTTCAAGGGTAGCATCTTGCATCAGGGAAAGTGTAGCAGACATTCTCTCTCTCTTAGTAGTAAACAAAAATCAAAATCAAATGAATTTGCATAAGTGATTTGAACAGAAGTCTCTGTGGGATTTATCTCAGCTGGTATTTGATTGTACATCCTATTGAACCTTTTAGTGAAATCAGAGACTGATTCACCATTTTCTTTCCTTAGATTTCCAAATGCAGTAATATAGTACAAAAAATCTCTTCTATCACCCCAGTCCTTCAAAAAGATATCATCCAATTGTTATATGCTAGTTATTGAACCAATAGGAAGTTCTTTGAACCACTTCTTGGCATGGCCATCTAATATTTGGACAAAAACTCGGCTCCAAACATCTTCTTCCTCAATGTTAAGGTTTTCTGCATAACTGTCAAAGGACTCTATATGTTCTTCAGCAGTCACATCACCTTCACTTGTGAATTTGGGCATGTACTTCTGATAGTCTCTTGTAGGCATGGCTGATACTGGATTTAAAAATATTAATGGTGCATACCTAGCAGCTAGGATTTGTTGCATCTTGGTCAAAGGAGGAGGTGCACCCATAATGATTATTGGTGAGAGAGGTGATAGACTTTTCTCTGATTCCTCGGCACTGGGGAGATTTAATTTAAAAGGGGGAGAACTCTCTGATGGGAAATAAGTTTTGTATGAGGCTATATAGAATTTTGTAAGTTTTTCAGCCAAGTTTTCTTCACCTTTAGTAGACAGTTCTTGAAGAATATGCTCTACAGCAAGGAGGCTGGTGTGAATATTTATATGGTCTTCTTCCTGTTGTGAGTGAAAAGACTCAAGGGATGAGGAGATGTGATTTATTTCTAAAGTTTTGGATGATTCTTCAACCAAATTTGAACCTATCACTTCTTTTGCAATGACATTTTCCTCTTGATAAGAAATAATTGATTCTTCTGTAGTTGTTACAGATGCTTTTTCACTGACAATCTTAGAGGAAAAAGATTCAGTGTTTTCTTTTATAGATTTCTTAGAATGAGAAAGAGGATTACTTTTGGTACCTGATTTTGAAGTCTGACCTTCAAATGATCTTCCTCTTCTGAGAATTAGTTCTGGGTTGGGCACTGGTGTGACTGGTGATTCTTGTGGATTCACCCTGGAACTGATCCTCTTTGGAGCCAGGTTGAACTTGTGGAGTCACCAGATAGATGATTACCAACAATGTAATGTCTAATCTTTGTCTATCATCAAAGATCATATTTGTGTCGTCTCCCAAGAAAGTTGAGCTTCAGTCTCCTCTCCCCGACAACAGCGCCAATTTGTTATCACTCCAAGAAACTCTTTGAGGTTGTGGATCAAAGATGCTTGGTAACTTAAGGTAAACTGGATTTTGTATTTTGTATGTGTGGATCAATGGGATAAATCAATTACAGTATGGTATTCTGACAGTCAAAATGAGAATCAAATGAACCAGTGCTCTCAAGGATCAATAATTAGATGATATCTTTAAAGTGGGTGAGAAAGTAGTGTTTATAAACCAGATACAAAATGTAGGGTTTAATAAACAATGATAGGCAACTATTAAGCAAGTTATGAACTGACTGATAAGATGACAATCATTTTGCAGTTAAAACAACCTGAATAGGAGTACAGAAGGAAAGATGAAAATCTAATATCAATAGAGAGAGAAAACTATGACTTGTATTATCATATCAAAAAGCATGTTTACAATATAGTATATTTCTGTATCCAGAATCCAACGTTTACTTTATCAAAATGATAAGTATTTATAGCCTTTACAATAGATCTCAAATCCCTGAAAAATGGATCTGGATATCTAAAAATAGAAAACAGAGTGCAAACTAATTACAATCAAGTAATTGAAAATCTACTTTATATGAATCAAACTGTCTTCAAAATTTCTTTGACATATGGTCTTTATCATGATGCGCCCCTAATGTGTCTTTGATGTGTTGACACATGTCTTCAAAACTAAAAACTTTAAATAGCTGTGAACAAAGTTTTAGTTGACCATTTAAGCATTCACATCCTATATCTCCACGAACCTTTGAGACTAAATATTTCATGATTTGGTGATTAATCTTTTTGATGCCCTCTTATCTTTTAAAACACCCAAAATTTGCTATGTTTGAGATCAAATCTTCAAAATTCTTTCTCTGTGGTTTCACCATCTATTCTGCCTTAGAATTTGCTAATTAGTCGATGAAAGATTTGCTTTTCAATAGCTAATCGGTTATAACTACGCCTCTTGTGTTGGTGAAAATTTGATTTTAATCAAAAGGAAAACCTTTCATGTTCAAAATAAAAAATCATTGTTTGTATTAGTCTTGATTAATCTCCCTGTAAGTTTACAGTGACCTGTGCTAGAACCTATAAATCTGGATGTGTGGTAATTCTTGCTTTCAAATTTTTTATTTTTCTCTTCAAATGCTTAGCTAACCACCATAAGCTATTATAGTCCTTTGTGATCTTTTTCTTCTTCTTCTTATCCTTTATACTTTCAAGTGTCAACTTATCAAAAGATGCATTGGTATTTGCAAAATTCTCCGATAAAGTTTTATATCTTCCCTTTATCACCCTTTCCAGAATCTCCTGTTGTGCTATTATCTCTTTCAGCTCCTTAATCTTCTGTGATTTCTTTGATTTCTTATTTCTTGAGGTTTCACCTTCATCTTTGGAAGTAAGAACTTCAAAATCCTGTGCAGGTTCCATGGTATGCTCTAGAATTTTGATAGCTGGAATTTCATCATCTTTTTTTGGTTCTGTGTATGGCAGATTTAGAACATTCGCCTTCTTTACTATGGATTGCTCTGGGTTTGTTTCAAAATCTAGTTTCTTTTTAGCTTTCTTGGGATTTACGCTAGATTTTTTCTCTTCTGGTGACTTTGGGAGAGTTCTCCTCCTCTTTGAGCTACTCTAGGGAGTTGGCTGCTTCTTGCCTGCTTTCTTCTTTTCATTCATAGGTTGATTTTGGGTCTCAAAACCATCCCAAAAGAGAAAGTGCTGCCAAGTTCTTTTTCTCTGTCTCAATTATTCCAAGATGATCATTTTGATTAGGCCATAATGAAAAAGGGAATTCTCGATGCGGAATGGTTCAGCTATGATCCTGTTACACACCTTTGTTAGGCTTCTATGAAGAAAGAAAGGAAGATTTAGAAGGACCTTCCCTGTGAAGTGATCTAGGAGTATAAAGTGATATAACATCAACTTGTCATACCTTCCCTCTGAGGTTACATATAGCTGAATGCCTTTGAACAAAACTTTTCATTCATCTTCAAGGTAAGAAATAGGGATAGTTTTCTTCCAGGTTATACTTCGAAACTCTGTTTTGAGGTATGATCTAAAATCCAAGTTCTTGGTTACTGTTGTTTTAAACCAATTTTGACATGTTCTGGGTAAGCCAGTTGCTGAGGCAGTGGCAGCTTCATCAATTATCAGTTCCAGAGAACCTATTGTAGCTTTATTTGCATCGTATGACTTTGAAAAAGTCTCTGCTATGGCCTGGTGATAGCTCTCCTGCAACTTTTCTACATAGGTCATGCATCCTGCATCTGAGAAATGCTTTTGAACCTATGGATGAGACTGCAAAAAATATAAGTTGTCTAATTCTTTCTTTAGAAGTGATCCTCCTCGCTTCCTTTCCATCTGCAACTTAATCACCAATTAATCTGTACATGGTTTACAGAGTAATATTTCTAAATAAAGAAAGGGTTTTTCCTGGTGAAAATGACCCTGTGTTATCAATTGACATATGAAACCCCATAATAGAATTTTTAAACACCGTGAGTTTGAAATAGGAAATGATGATTTGATTTGATGTCAACATATATCTGGTACTTTATCCTCTGGTTGTAATGATGATTAAGAGTTCATCACATCTTCAAACCCTTCTCTATTTATCACATGAAATACGTGATCACAATCTATCATGATATCCTGCTAGATCATGGTGAAGAGGTGTAACCACTCATTTGCTTCCATTAACTTGCCATGATGATCATATGACATGTGTCCAGCTTACCCTTTTTGGGTTTCTAAAGTCATTGGATAAAAACCCGTGTTAACACTTTCACCGGCTCACTTGCTATTGGGAGTACCCTTTAGCCATTGAAACCTGAGGCTTTCACCGGCTAACTTCAACTTCAAAACAGATGTTAACCATTGAAAAGATTTTTCTTGATTTTTTGAAAAGACCTTTTGAGGATCGATTTATTTCTAGAATAACACCTTAAATCCTATGTTTTGACTCCTTAAAATTCTAAAAATTTATATAGAACCCTAATTATAACCATGCTATCACCTACGAAATGGAGAAAATTGACTGATTCATTTTGGGTGATAACACCTACTCTCTCAGAAAATGGTATTTGGAGATGTGCTTGGTCTTGGAATGAAATACTAGATTCTTGGACCTGTTAATCTTCAACTTCATCTGTGTCCTCTATAGTATACTCAATATTGCTCATCTCTCTTACTAGGACTCCTTCCTCAACCTTTTCTTGTCATAACTGAATGAATCCACCTATGTTTCTAAAGGTTATCTCTTTTTGGCAGGGTCTCTCCTCTTGTTGTCTCTACAGGATGTCATGTATATCATTTTGTACATCAGAATGTTGTTGTTGTGGATGTCACTGTCCTACTGAAACACTGCGCAATTGTAGCTCATATTTTCCAAACAACCCTTGGATCTTCCCATTGATTCTTATAAATCTATAACCAGATGTATCCATCTTTATCCAAGATGCTTCTTTACTGTACATTTATCTAAATTCGTCTGAGAAAGTTTATACTATGCTTGTCACATGACTGCAATTCTTTTTGCAACATTTAACTTCACTCATGTTCACTTGTTCAGTATTTGCTATCCACATATGTGAGTGTCTTAGATTCTTGAACTTTGTTCGTTGATCTTCTATTACTACAACTTCATTTTTCTTCCATGATTCCTACAATCCAAGGATTTTATGACCATATTCATCACAAGAAAAAATAATAACCATTACAAACACTCTCATACCTCCTTTGATTCATCCATGAAGGTGTATCTCTTCTAAAATTACTTTGAGGTGTATGAGTAGCTTCTGTATGTCTTCCTTGATCTGATCTTCTAAATATTGTAGTATTTATTTCATTCTTTGAACACAAAGAACTTGAGTCATACTTGCTTTCCCTTTTTACAAATGAAGGACCTGCATCAAGTTTCTTACGAGTATTGATTTCTTCCTTGTTGTATCCAAGACCGGATTTTTCATTTGGTGATCTCTGACTATCCAAGATCTCATCCAAGGTCATGGAGTTGTTCAAGAACTTTATTTGGGTGTTTGACTTCTCAAATTTTTTTCTAAGATTCACAAATTCTACTTCTATCTTATGGAAAGATTCTTCTTCTACTTCTTCTTTACTTGCAGGGGAGGATTCAATATCAACATTATTATCTGTCCTTATGCCTTTAGCCACCACTTGTCTTGAGTTTACAGACTTTATCTTACAATCTTTGGAAGTGAGAAACACTTCACATCCTCTGTCACACATTTGACTTACACTGAGAAAATTATGTTTCATCCCATCTACAGGTAGAACATCCTGGGGTTTTCCTTTGCCTTTACTCAAACTCACCATCCCTTTACCCTTGATTTTACCTATTTTTATTTTACTTATAAACAGAGACTTGTCCTTGTCTCCAATCATGTTCTTGGAACATCCACTGTCTATATACCAGGGGTATTTTTGTTTTTGAGTTGAAAGTACTAGACCACATTTTTCACTATCTTTCTTTTTCCATGTGCTGACATTTCTACCTAAGGGTTTTATCCTTGGATTTTCTTAGTAGTTTTTCATATGGCAATGTGAAGCTTTGTGACCAAAGTTATGACAGTTATAGAATTCAAGCTCATTGTTCAATAGGTCAAAGTGATTGGTGCAACATTGTCTACTCATTGGTTGTTCATTATTTCTTGACCTCCTCAGTTGCATGTCTCTAAACTTAATTTGACAATTTTCAATATTTGGTTGTTTGTTACTTGGTTTTCTCATTCTTTGTTGTGGAAGATATTTATTCTTTGGGTATCTTTATTTCTCATGTCTAAATCTTAAGGAACAATTTACAGATTTGTGGCCAAAGTTAGAACAGTAGAAACAATATCCATAGAAAAAATCTTTGTACCTTGAAAATGGTTGTATTCTTTGATAAGGTTGATTTCTTCCATGCTAATGATTTCCTTGAGCAAAGGGTGTATTATTTCTTTGTTCTACAAATTCAGTTATGGCACCTTTTTATTTAATTCTCCTTGGCGGTTCATTATCTTCCTTTGTTTCTGCAGGTTTGATGTTGTCATTGGTTGTAGATTTGACAAACTTGATGGATTCTTTATTGCTTGGCTGACCACTACTTGATCCCTCTTCATAACCCAAACCAGTTTTCAACTTTGGATTCCTTTGTTGATTCAAAATGGTGGCTAATCCTTCTGAGGCTTTGATTCTTGACAAATTCTAGTGATACAAGGCTTGAAACTTCTCTAACTCTTTTCTAGTTTTCAGTACTTGTTCTTCTAGAGCTTCACATCTTGCCTTCTTCTTTGATAACTGTTGTTTCAAAATGTCCTCTATTTTCTTTGCCTCTTCTAATTCCACTTTTATCAGGGCAAAGTCTTCATCAGGTTTTTTACTGCCTTTCTTGAACTGTATCAGAAATTGTTTTTTCTTTCTCTTCTTAAGTCTGAGTCTGTCAATCTCTTCCAAAGCGCTAATCAAATCTCCTTCCAAATCAACCACAAATTCTTCATCATTAACATCACTTCTTGTTATTTAATTATAATAATCCTCTTTGTCCATAAGCATGAATTCATTTACCTTATCTTCATAGGAAGAGTCACTATCTGTGTCTTCTGAAGAGTCATCATTGTTTACACATGAACTTTTCTTTTTATCAAATCTTTTGGATTTGTACTTCTCTTCACCTTTAGAGTTTTGATCCTTCTTCTTGTGTGGTAACTTATATGAAAGGTGACCTATCTTTCCACAGTTAAAATATTTGAAGGGAAACTTGCCTTGCTACTTTCCTGATTCTTTCTTTAGTCTTCTCACAAATTTTTCTTCAATTTCATCCGGCTCAGAATCCTCATTCTTATCTTCTTTAAATGATGCTTATCTAGTGGTAGATTTATCTTTACTAATCCTCATTTCATAAGCAGTTAGAGTTCCTAGGAGTTGATCAATAAACAAAGTATTAATATCATTCAGTTCTTCTATTGCAAAAACTTTTGGATTGAATCTATCAGGCAAAGATCTTAAGATCTTTTGAACTAATAATACGTATTCAATCTTCTCATTAAGACCTTTCATGGCATTCACAAGATCCTCAACTCTTAAGAAAAATTTAATAATTGTCTCATCTTCATTCATCTTTATTTGTTCAAACTGTAATCTGTAGGTTTTAATCTTGGCATCCTTTACCTTCTCATTACCTTCATAACTACTAATGAGTTTGTCCCACATTGCTTTGGCAGATTCTAAGTGCATAAATTTTACAAATTCTACTTCTGCAAGCCCACTCAGAATAGCACTCATAGCCTTAGTGTTGAAGCTGAATTCTAGCTTGTCATCCTTATTAGCTAGTAGAACTAGCTTCACATAACCAGTCTCTACCACATCCTAGACATCTGCACCTAAAGACATTATGTAGATTCTCATCCTAACCTTCCAGAAGCCAAATTTTGTTCCATTGAATAGGGGGGCCTTATTGGTTGAAGTTACTTCATGACTTGTCATGTTTAAGCTTACTGATCTACCTTTAAATAAAAGGAACACGCTCTTATACCAATTGTTGGACAACTAAGAGGGGGGGTGAATCAGTTGTTACTGTGCTTAAACAATTATGCCCATTTTAAACTCTTTACAGAACACTCAATGACGATCAAAATAATGTAGGGAAGTAAGAAATATAATATTCAACATCAATCACAGACATGAAATATACAAAGACAGATATTTACTGAGGAAACCCATAAAGGGAAAAACCTCTTATTCTTGATATGATAAGTAATCTTTATTTTCTGTACATTATCATTCTTAGGAGAACCAACTCCTTTTGAGGCTACCACCTCTATTTTACAAGAAACAACTTGCTTAGAACACCAACTCTTTGGTTTCTCTAACACCCACTAGAAGGAAGCACCAACTCCTTGAGTGTTCCAACACCAACTTCTAGTTACACAGGCACCAACCTGTATAACAGAGAACAATAGTTCTCCCTTGCACCATCCTGCCACCCTAGTTTTTCTGGCTGCAACCAGATGGAAGCTACAACTCCTTGTGTTCAAGAACCCACTTGAAACTCTGAGGAAAACAGTCCTCCCTAGCACCTCCCTACCACCTTGAAATATAAATATTTTATTTTCATAAATTTATCACAGTGATATAGTATTTATCAATGGCTTACCAGTCTCATCACTATTCTGATACACTTCTCTGCTCTGCCTACATCAATGTCTTCTTGCACACATCTCTTGCACTTTCTATTCTTCTTCCTTTTATTCTCTGTGCATCATATCCATTCTATGCACTATGCCTCTTCTATGCGTTTCAGCTACTTCTACTCACATGAATGACTCTCAACAGCAGCAACCATCTCTTCTTTGTTCTGCGTATAATTATCATGCCAAGTCATCTGCCAGATCATACACCTAACACTTCGTTCTCTCTAGCGATCATGTCGATTCTATTCTCCATCAATGGCTGTTATCCTAAGATTCTTTGGCTTCTTTGGAAGTTACAGTCTTTGACTCTATTCCATCTATCAATTGTCTCTATGATGAGTCTTCATTCCACTGGATGTTACCTCAAGACTCTTTAGCTCCTCTGGAAATCACTCTACAGCTCCTCGAATTCTCTGGCAGATACAATCACTCTGTTCTGGCAGTTACAACCAGTCAATTAGGGATTCTTTGGCTTCTAATCCCCTTCCTTCACATGACCATAAGTGGTGACCACACGCCTATTCAAAAGGCACTTCCTGAACTCGGTCTTGTGAGCGCTAGATCTGTTTCCTAATATGACCTTGGGCATTGAGATCACATGACCATGCGATTGCGGGCATGTCCAAAGGTGGTTTAGAACAAAATTCTTTTCTCCCTGCAATTTACCTCGAGCCTCCACATGTCATTTCTCCAAAACCATGTTTTTGAGTGTGGCCTGCCTTCCAATTTTTAAAGTTCATGCATCTTCAATCCCTGGAATGTGATGGGACCATCGATCTCACGATCTTGACGATGCTCCTTCGATCAATGAATCCAATCTATATTCCTTTCCTACCTTCTTTCCTCCATCCATGCATGATCCTTAGTCTTAACGACCAAATGACATGTGGCCATCCAAACCAACAGACGAGATCGATTTCACCTTTTGGGCTTCAGGAGTCTCGATCAGCAGTCAAGATCTCCTTTAGGTCTCTGGACTTCTGAAATCTCAAATCTCAAACTTTACTTTCTCTCGAAGTATGCGGATTACTGCCACGTGTCCTTGCTAAGGTGGTCTGCCACATGTCCTAGCTAAGGTGGTATGTTGACGTGGGTGACACGTGTAGGCTATGTAGTGGGGTGTGGAGGTAGAGAGAGCTAGTGGAGTGTGACGTGTAGCAGGTAGTGGAGTGTAACATCAGAATGTGAAGGTGGTATGTATGAATGGGTTGGTGGTTTACTCTGAGGGGGTATGAGGCGGTAAGTGGTAATGAATGAGGGGGGTCTGAGTTAATAGAAAGGTGACACGTATGAGTGTCCCACATGAAAATACCACCAGCTTGGACCCTCCCCCCATGGTT
>JZKD02S0389495.1:164333-180197 GCA_000966675.3 Picea glauca | reverse complement strand
GGTCCGATATGCCCTCTCAACCATAGATCTGAGTGCCCATTTCTCGACCACTGAGATTAGCATGCCCTTCTTCTATCTTATCATGTCCTTCCACTTTAGAGTGATTTGATGGTTGAAGTTTACTTCAGATGATCCGATGGTCGAGGATTTATTTCGGCTCTCTGAGTCTCCGGACTTCAGAGATTTCAAATCTCAAACTCAAACTCAAACTCTCAAAGTGATTTCTCTGGAGCTTAACCTCCTCACTTCTTTATACCCAAAACAAATGATGTTCGTTGGATCAGGATATTAGATCAATGACCCAATCTGTCTACTATGCAACTCTTTTGTCCTTTCACTCGAAAACGATCCGACGACTGATGAGAATTCAGGTTTGATCCGATGGCTAACGAGTATTCGGATAATCAGATTCTTGACCCTTTAGCCCCATTTAACTTACCCTTCATTTAATTCAATCCGACAGCTGACAAATATTCAAGTGATCATGATCTCATATCTCAGCCCTTGCTTATCTTGTCCTTCCACTAATTCAATCCAACGATCATCTCATTTTCTCCAAATTCGATGGTCCACATTCATTTCGGATTTCAGGCTTTGGGTAATTCAACTTTCAAGTTGCCAATTCTTCCGAAGTGATACTCCTCGAATGGTAACCTCATCACAACTCCACTGGCTCTAATGGTTGCTGGTCCTATGCACTTAGATCCAATGGATGGGATCTGTTCCTCTCTTTTGCACTCATTCCTCCTATCTGGACTCTGATCTAATGGTCTAGATTCTTCGCAGTGTTCAATCCAATGACCATTGTCGCTCCTCCTCCTGAGCTTACACTTCCTCCTGACTTGGAAGAATTTCTAAGTGTCAAATGCCTTGACCTTTGATCCTTCCGCACACTTGGCCCTGGGGCACACTTGCACTCTGTGTGCAACTCTGCGTTATTCCTTCTGAGATTTGATTCCTTCTACAAACTCACGAATTTCGGAAACTCCAAATCTGTGCCCTGTGTTAGTCCTCCTGATCTTGTAGACAACAATTTCTCATGGTCTCATCATTCCTGATGTTATCATTGTTGCTTTCATGTTTGTCGTCATTGCACATTCTGCCTATAATCATGCAATCGTCGATGTTGTTCTTGCCATCAATGACAAGCACACTCTGCTTGTAAACATGCCAACATTTCTCATTTCTATTATTTTCTCCATATTTCTTCCTTCTTTAATTAATTTTGCACATAAGCTTTGATTCATACTCTTAATGCAATTTATGCAATGTCATCAATGAAAATATATCGAATCATGTTGGTAGTAGTACGGTCTTATTTGACTTGAATTGCAAGTGTGAATGCTTACCAGGTCCAAGCTCAAAGAAGATGAAGTAAAACTAAATACTTTCAACCTAGATATTGGATGTGCAACTCAAGGAAATAAAATGGGAGATGAAGAACTTCATAGAGAGTATGAGAATAATTTTCATGTAGATTTATACTGCATGTCAGATATGGTAGAAAAATCATTTGCAGATTACGAGAAGAGAGTTGTAAAGAAGGAGAAGAAGAAGAAATCTAAAGAAGAAGATAATGCTTCACTGAACCATGGAATTGGACGAGATCCTCATGAGCCTTCATCACCATATTCAAGTTCAATCTCTTCTTCCTCTTCCTCTCGTTCTCATCATTCTCGTCATTCTATTTTTCATCCAAGTACTTCTAAAAATGCATTGTTGAAACTAGATGTGAAATTTAATTTGCCTGTGTATAATGGAGAATCTAATGCAAATAAGCTTAATAATTGGATCAGGAAAATCGAATTTTATTTTCGTGTACAACATATCGAAGAGGAAGAAGCAAATATCCAGTTGGCTTCTCTTTGGCTGGAAGGAACAACCCTTTTTTGATGGGAGAGAAACCTTCAGAAAGGTAGTAAGCACAATGGTAAAATCCTTTCTTCATGGTCTAAATTTACATCTGCATTGAAAAAACAATTTTATCCACTGGGTTATGTTCAAAAATCCATGATGGAATGGAAAAATCTAAGACAGGGTACAGGTCAGAGTGTTCAAAGTTTTACAGAGGAATTTAGGAAACAAGCACTTGCATTAATTTTTCCTTTAGATTCTCATGAAACTTTGATGAAGTATATTGGTGCACTCCATAGTTACATTCAACATACGTTGTTATTGTTTAACCCCACAAACTTAGATGAATTGTGTGTGCAAGAAACTCGCCTTCAGAACATGGGAAAGAATGTACAAGAAGATCACAAGCATTCAAAACACCATTTCAAAAAGAAAGGAAAAGGAAAGGATAAGAAAATAGCTACAACAAAGAAAGAGGGGAAAAAAGCATCTTGCACTCTTTGCCAGAAAGATGGGCATGATGATGAGCATTGTTGGAAGTTTCATCCTGAGTTAAGACCGAAGATATTTGGTGGCCAAAGGAAGCATAAATTGTTGCTATCGTGCAACAAGACCTTGGTTTTGATTCTGGTGATGAGGAAAATATCACAACAGTTGGATTACAAGGTAAACTTTCCTTGCATACTAGTTCAAGTTCTAAGATTCCATATCTTGAAAATTATGAAAGAAGAAGTGAATTATTCCACATAAGAGTAGTGACAAAACACACAAAAGTGGAAACTCTATTTGATATGAGCTCATAAGTTAACTTGATATCTGAAGAGATTGTAAACAAATTGGGATTAACCACAACACCTCATCAGAAACCTTACCCTCTTGGTTGGGTACATGATAATGCAAAACTTTAGGTTACCAGTTAGTGTAGATTGAGGTTTTCCATTTCTTCTAAGTTGATAGATGAGGTTGATTTGGATGTGGTTCATTTGGATATATGTGGTATTGTATTAGGGAGTCCTTATATTTATGGAAGGAAAGAAATCTTCTTTCGAAAAGAGAACAAATACCATCTCACAAAAGATGGAGTGGAGTATATTGTTAGAGTTCATAGCATGGAAGCTAACTCTTCAATTATCAGTTCAGATCAAATGAAGAGAGTTATACATACTTGTAAAAACCTTGTGCGTACAATTGTAAAAACTAAAGAGCCTGATAACTCTAATACTTTTGATGATCTTAATCCTTTGCATAAAAATGAAATGCTTGAGATGAGACAGGTCTTTCCATGGGGAGGCAGACAAAATAGGGCCTTTGACACTATGAAAGAAAATATAAACCTCACACCAATACTAGCTCTACTAGAACTTCAACAACCATTCAAGGTTACAACCAGTACCAGTACAGATGCCATGAGAGTAGATATATTTTTTATACCTCCTAGTTTTGCATCTATTGTTTTGAAGAATGTTCATGTTATCTATGTTGGAAAATATTGTATTGATGAAGTCTTCAAAGATCTATTTTAGAGGCTAATCCATGGCTTGCAGGTGAAAATATTTTGGTTGCAGGACAAACCATTTTTCCATTTGGGTGAACTTTGTATTCCTACCATTGTAAAAATGCATGTAATTGGAGAAGCTAACACTTCTCTTGTATTTGGGAATTTTGGGGTAGAGAGGATTGTAATGTATTTGTTGAGGTTATGTTTTCCTCGAATGAATGTAATTGTAACCATGAATGTAAAGGGGTGTATGATGTGCATTTTTAATCTCACTAATATAAAAGTTGAGTTATACACACCACACCCTATTCCTTCTCATCCTTGGAAGAGTATTTCCTTGGATTTTGTAGGGGGGTTTCCTACATTGAAAATGGGTCATGACTACTTTCATGTAGTAGTGGATAGGTTTAGTGAGACATGTGTCTTTATGCTATGTAATAAGCAGATCACTGTTGATCTAGTTGCTCACCTTTTCTTTCACCATGTATGGGTCCATATTGGACTTCCCACAGTCATTATTTTAGATCAAGACATTCAATTCCTTGGGAAGTTTATGTAGAGAATGATGGAAACCAAGTTGAAGAGGAGGATTGCTTTCCATCCATAGACCGAAAATCAGACAGAGGTTGCAAGCATAACAATGGTTCAGTTTCTTCAAGGTTACCACAATAAATATCCCAAGTTGTGGGATGATCAGATAGAGTGTATGCATCATGCACTCTTCACCATCTTGGAGAGCATTGGCATGGATGCCTTTCGAGATATACAACCGAATATGAAAATACACTCAGTTGAAAAAATGGAACTTTATGAGCCTCTAATGATCGTGGATTAGTAGGAGATTGTTCCAATACCATCAGTAGATGAGTTTTCTCCTGAGCACTTGGACGAGTTGAAGGAATATATCTTGGATAGAAGGGTGAGGACTTCACACAGGAGTGATTTTCAAGAGGGTATGAAGGGCACACATCCAAGTAGATCATGGTGGATTGATAAAGAGAAAGTGAGGGAGAAATTCCCTCACCTTCCTGGTGACTGATGAGGCTTTTGGAGGCCCAGACGCTTCTTAGTGGGGAGGAATGATCCAGGAGCATCCAAAAGGGAAAAAATTCAAAGTCCTAAAATCTTAGCAAAACCACCGTCAAGTCAAAGTTCTCGTCGCAAGCTTTCCAATGGTGCAAACGACACCTCAAATGGAGTCCAAACGAAGAATTTGTGGTTGGTCAAAGTTGGCAGTCAACCTTAGTCAAAGTCAATGATGATGTCATCATTCGTACAAGTGACATCAAAAGTCTGTACCAGGGTGAGGTTATCATGATGTCATGTTAACATCAACATGATGACATGGCACTCTCATATGTTGACACGTGGAAGGAAGATTTGTCATTTTCGACGGCCACTTGAGCCTATTGGTGAGTGCCATATGGCATCCCCATGTGATGCCATGTGGCACCACCCAGGAGCCACCACGTGGTAACCTGACAGAATGACAAGTGGTGGCTATGTCATTGTACAAGTGGTGGATGAGTCGGCACATGACTGGGTAGGCTTAGCAAATGACAGGGCACCACGTGGCACCCCAGAAATTCCCAATGTGAGTTGGGCAACGCCAATTCAAAAACAAATAGTAAAAGGTCGTTGGTCGGCCGGATGCCAAACCGACCAACGGCCCACTAAATTCGGCCAACATTCACATTACGAGATTCCAATGACCATAGAAATCCGATGAAGAATTTAATAAGGTTGACAATCCGTGGACCATGCCCCCATCATATCAAAGGTTGGTGCCAGGGGTTAAAATTGGCGAGTGGTTTGGCGAGACCACCAATTAAAAGGATTGGTGCAGAGCGAGGGGAATGACATATGGTTGGAAAATCATATGTTAAACCATATATATAACTTTTTTACAACAAATATCTTAAAAGGGGAGGTCATGGGTTTGACCCCCAGACCTCCCCCCAACCATATATTAATTTAACCTCCACTTACCAACTGGGCTAACTGCCTTATTGGTCAATCCACCCATGTTTTTATTAAATAACCAACTTTTTCGAGTGCTCGAGGAGAATTTGCGCCCATAGGCCATATAGGCACATAAATTTATGTAGAGATAAAGCATTAATTGCAGGTTGTGGCATGTTTTATAAGGCAAAGAGCCTAACAAAGGCCTAGAGGTGACTTTGTCTATTTGAGACGAATTTACAGTCAATTTTGCACTACTCATCACTACGAGTCCATTGATGATGTATGTTTTTTCATCTGGGAAACATATATGAAGGTCATTTGCAGACTTGAAGTATAATGATGTGTTTATGCCAATTTTATTGCTGAGAATAATATAAAGCCTCTCCACTTTGAAGCAGGGCCTGGAGATGTAGTCCATGTTGGACAAACTTCGTTATCAATCTATTGTGTTATTGTCTCATTTCTCTTCTTTTCTCCATATTTCTTCCTTATTTAATTAATGTTGCACATAAGATGTGATTCGTACTCTTAATGCAATTTATGTAACGTCATCGATGAAAAGATCTCGAATCACCATGCTTTCTATAAGACAATAAAATGTATAGGGAAATAATAGATAAAATTAATAATACATTTTATCTAATATTTCCCCCACCCCCCACCCTCATATATGTATATGAGGGTGGGGGGTGCAGAAAATATTAGATAAAATGTATTCCACCCTCATATATGAGGGTAGGTGTGGGGGAAATATTAGATAAAATGTAATCCAACACACCCAATACAATGATACTCATGTGTATTTATACTTTTTCATGAGTATTCCTAGGGGTGTTATGCCAACTACCCCTTATTATTATATTATTTCCTTGTAATTACATAGTGGGCCTATTACATTATTATGGACACATTACATTCATTATCCCCTTGGGTACCTTCGTAGATACCTCATATTATTGTCTCTAGGTACATTAAATTCCATCCCCCTTGGCATGTTTCATCCTTGAAATATGGGAAGAAGCCATATAATATGACCTACTAAGAAATGTATCCAACTGGTACCATGCACGAGCATCCATCCATCCTAGTGAAATGTGGACATGGGGTCCAACTGTGGATTTTCCTTGATCTTGATTCTAGTTTCTTCTCGAGATCTATGTCTTCAATGTGCTACTTTGATATCTCCTTGCATTACTTGTAATCCCCCATGTACCTCCATACTAGTTGCCTCTTTGGTTCTACAGTGATCCATAGTGAGTTTGTTGACACTCATGACCTTCCCTCGATGACTGTTGTTTCTTCATGTGGTGTGGGTGGTGATATACAACAACCTTAACTATCATTTCTTCTTTCTTTGACTCTTCAACATGTGGTTATGTAGCTTCTTCATCCTATTTATGCCCTTCCTTTGGCTTTTCTTCAAGTGCTTCTAAAGGATCTTCTTCTGATTCAACCATGGACTCTTCATCTAATGTGTCATGAGGTACTACAATTTATTTCCTTACAAGTACTTCTTCATGTGTCTCCTTGGGTCCTTCCTGTTTAATAAATGAAATATCAATGTAATTTTTTTTTCTTGTACCATAACCTCAAAAAATTCTTTTGCACATTAATATTAATTGTACCAACTGAGTTCATCCAAGGATATCCCAAAATAATATCCACATCATCCATATCTATAGCATAAAATTATGAATGCAACACATATTTATCCATAGTAATCTTCAAATATTTAAAAATTTGAACATTTTCACCCTCAACTTGGGTGCTTTGAGTATGCTTTGTGGAAACTTTCAATCTTTTAGCCAAGTTAACATTGATGAAATTATGTTTGCAACTAGGGTTAATAGAAACAATGATCTTCTCTTTCTTAATACTTCTATGAACCTATAATAAGAAGCTGTCACATGAAAATAAATCCCTGGTGCTCTTCTTATCCTTCTCCAGAACATGAGACCACCTGTCTAAAAATAATTTTTCAAATTCTTCATCTGAAAGATCCTTCTTCTTGCTATAGTGAAGCAAGTTCCACCATTTTTCCATATCATCTTTTAAATTTATCCATACCCCAAATCTCCATATATTTCCCATTAATGAATTCTTTTTTTTATGTATTCTTAAATACTAGGGCCATCATCTTTTCCTATAAAATATATTTTTCTTAAAAACCCAAAAATAGAACTGGTGTTTCAAAAAGAATCACTTTGCAATGTAGCTCCTTTATGTAGTTAGGGTTTGAGGCCAAAAAGGTAAAATGATCATAACTTTTGTTATACTTCTTGGATTAGCTATCATGACACCAATTATGAAATGCCACGACTTATCTAGATCCACTCACACTGGTTTGACTGAAATCTATGCACTATATCAAAATATATCCAATCTACGAAATTTGTGGCTATCACTAGAAAAAACCCTAAAAAAAGCAGATTTTGAATCATCTCCACTTTCCGGTGTCCATTCTAGACATTTTTTTTTTAATTGGATATTTGTTCAAGAGGAATTCAAATGTATGGTTTCTTTCTTTAAATTATACACATAATTTTGATAAATCGACCTGAATACTATCGTCCTCTTTTTCCCATCAAAAATATGCAAAAAGAAAAAAAAGAAAAAAAATCTCCCACTTTGTGCCCAACATTCTCCCACTTCATGACCAAGAAAGAGATCTAATACCACTTGTAGTAAAACTTCAGAGATATAATAAAGAATCCACCATAAAACTTCATAAATAAACCCTACAACATCTAGGATACCAAAACATTCACCATAGACAACACAAGAATATAGAGAGAAGAACCCTTAAGGTAAGGTAACAACATCAAATACTCCTTATGGGAGTAATCACTCCACAATCTAGGCCTGCTACAAGATAGGACTATCCAACACACCCAATGTAATGATACTCATGTGTATTTATACTTTCTCATGAGTATTCCTAGGGGTGCTATGTAAACTACCCTTTATTATTATATTCTTTCATTTTAAATAAATAGTACGTCTATTCCATTATTATGGCCACATTACATTCATTATCCCCTTGGGTACCTCCCTAGGTACCCCATATTATCCTCCCTAGTTACATTACACTAGAGGCATTTTATATATGATGGAAGCTCATTCAATTAGATTCAATGTAGGATTAGGCAATAACTCCAATAACAAATTTGAATCAATGGAATCAAAGCTAATACTATCTCTTGCGATAGATGAAGGTGTTTTAAAAATTCAAATATTTGGGGCTCTCTTCTAGAGATAATATAGATGAAGGGTCTATTGCTTTGAACAATTTTATGTCGAGACCCATATATGAGATTTAACTTTTAATATCTCATTTTGATTCTATCTCATTTCAACATGTCTATAGGGAAATAAACTCCTTGGTTGATGGTTTATCCAAGGATGGAAGTCTATTGGATGTTGGGCTTTAGCATATTTGAAAGGAAGTGGATGGTTTGAATCCTAAATATGATCACCCTCCTTTATTTTAACAGTTCTTTGGTGTCTTACATTAATAGCATAAAGGATGGAATTGTGGTCTGATATGAGAAATTTTTTTTTTTTTGGTTTGTATAGAGTGGGAGCTACTTGGATAGCTATGTAATAGTTAGATATAGGATGATCTAATTATGTTGGATAAGTTTTAGACTAGAGTATGGACTATTTGTAATGGATTCATATGCAATGTATAGGTCTCATGGTAAACTATTGGTAGTTTTTGAGGTTGTTAGCCTATATTTTGTACATGGTGGGAAAGATATTTGGAAATTTTGGTGAAGTTAGTGAGTTGTATAAGACATCTTCAAAGCATGTGAGAATTGTAACTTAATTTATTTAAATAAAGTTACGATTTTTATTTTATTGTTTATTTATTTTTCCTAATGAAAAAAATGTTGTCTTGGAATTTGTTACTTGGAAGAAAAAGTGAACAGAGAGTAGACTTTGTCAAAATCCTAATGGGTGCTCAACCCAACAATCTTGCCAATGCATATTCGTGGAATACGTCTAGTTAATTGACAACTTTCCATAATAGTTTCAACCTTTTCTGAACTTCCATCATTGTGAACCATGTAGCAATGCTAGATAGCACTCCTAGTATTGTAATCACAATCCATTTTTGGAAAACACATTTACAAGGAGGAAACAATTATTGAATCGTTTTTTCAAGTTTTGTATTTGATAACTTATTTTCTATGATTTCTACTTGTTTCAAAAGGTGGGTATTTGCCTTTCTATGTAATTATAATATCTGAGGTTTTTCCTTACATTATCCCCTTAGGTTACTATGTTGGATCCTAATGCAAATAGTTATTTGAACTTAATGGAGTTAATAATTGTGGATGCTTCATTTCTTGTTTGTAAATAGGAAGAGAGGGTAAATAAAAAAAAATTATGTAAATTTCTTACCCATCATAAGAGCAATAGATATCCATGCTTACCACAAACAAGAATGAAATTTAAATTTAATAATAAAAGACAAGGCATTCTTTATTTGGAGGAAATATATACTCATTGTCTGCAAGCATTAAGAAATTAGTTCGATTCCTATAGAGGCATGATAGAATAGAGCCCAAATCCATGGGGGGGTGTACAAAATAGCTCCTTAAGTCTACCTTTTTATTAGTCATACTACTATATAGACAAGAAAGATGAAAATGGAAATGCCCTTACCAATACTCAAGATGATGTAGATAAATCTAGTTATCATTTCCTGAACAAGTATAATGACTAATAGTTTCTTGAAAAGTATAATATCCAAGTATTCATAGATGAGTAGGTGGTGATATTCATTAATCAAAGAATCTACAAAGGTATGAAATAATAATGATCCACAAATATAATGTCATATGGATCCTTCAACTTTTCATGAGCCTTTGGTGTAACTAGTAGAAAGCGTGTTTAAAAAACAATGTATTAATCTCTTATTTAATTATTTTATAGTTTCAAAATTGAAAAAAGTAATCAACATTGTTGGCACACAGAGCCAAGGGTGTTGTAGTTGTTTGTGTCATGATATTTGACTTGGTGAGGAATAATGCTTTCTACACCAAATGTTCTAGAGCTTTTAAGGTGATGCCTTGAACCCCATGAGGGAACCATCCCACAACGCCACTTTTCAACGGTGAAAAAAACCCACCAAGGGCATTGCACCATAGACCACATAAGGGGCATTGCCCATTGTTTCAATAATATTAATTAGGGACCAAAGGTTCCCTAGAAAGAGGAAGAAAGTGTAGAGGATGGGTATTTTTTCTAGCACAATTGAGGCAGTGCATTGAATACCCATGATTATGGTTTCAACACATTCTCTCATCAAGGCATAGAGGTCAACCATCCACCGTGCCAAGCCTAGCTCTTTGTTTAGGGGCAATGCACATTATAATGTACACTCAACTTTATATGGTCATAATATAAACAAAAGACAAAATTTACACATGAAAAGATCATTTACTTGTACCTTTAATTACATTCAATCATGTAATGTATATAGATGACATGTACTAAGCATTAACTTAAACACCTTTTCTATTGGCATTATATATATAGAGAGAGAGAGAGAGAAAGAGAGAGAGAGAGAGATTCTTTTGACATATTCTTCACCGCAATTTTACTATATAACAATTGTGTTTTTAAAATTAAAAAATGTGATTTAAAAATTTTTAAAAATATTTAAATCAATTCAAATAATACATCAAGTTATTCAAATAATAATTTTTTTATAAAACTCATAAAAACTAAACAATTTAATTAACACTTACAATATCTATATAAAAATACTAACAAAAATACACCTATCTTAAAAACAAAATAATTTTTTTATCACCTAAAAGTTAAAAAAATTATAACAAATTATTCAAATAATTAATATTATATTTATTAAATTTCCATAAAATCAAAACATTTTAATTAACATTTATAATATCCATATAAAATACCCACGAAGATACACCCATCTAAAAATATACTTTTTTCATATAAAATACCCACAAAGATGCACCCATCTAAAAATATATTTTTTTCATTGTGTAAGAATTATGAAAAGAGAAATTAAAAATTAAAATTGAATGGATGCTACTCAAAATAGAGGTTCACCAACCACATAGAGTACCAAAAAAATAATGATATTAGACACCATTCTTTAGTACTTCACTCATATATTTCCCTAAAAATATATTAGCAAATACCTCTTGACTTTTATATTTCCCTTAAAAATGTTCTATTGGTACCTCCATGACTTTTATATTCCCCCTAAAAATATTTTATCAAAACAAGACGAGACTTCTTCACGGTTCAAAATCTCTCATCAATCACGCGCTTAGGTTTATAAAATAGTTTTTATAAAAGAAATACATTTTGATTTTATTCTTTCTTAATATATTTTCTCATTTATTTGAAAAATAATTTAAATAAAAGAAAATAAAACTAAATAATCATAAAATTTGAAATATTATTAAAATTACTTTTAATTTATTAGAGTTTATTTTTTTTAATGTAAGGAAATAGTTAACAATCTAAGATTTAAAGGTATTTAGCAAAAGTGAAAATCTACCCTCTTATTGATGATCAATGGATCATTTTAGGTAGCACGATATTCCTTGAATAAGGATGATGAGTTAGCCCACATTTAAAAATAGCAATCGGTGAATTATCATAGGTTTTGCCACCTTCAGAAAGAAGAAAAAAAATGAGATATTCCCCCTAGTGGACAAGAGGTTAATGTAACACACTGTTTCCCCAAGATTGTAAATATAACTAGACTGGCCAAGGACTATGGCAAACTGATAAGTATGAAAATGTGATGTAAATGGACCTGTAGGAAGAGGTCAATGAATGTGAATAATAGTTTGAATTTATTGTAGACTGTTGAGAGGGGATGTGTAGAAAAGAGACCACGATGGCTGTGGAAGGCACCTGAAAAGGTGGCATTAACTTCCACCGAGAATAAAATACCGGATTCGGACTCCATTGGCCTAGAGAACCAAAAGCAGCTCGCTGGCCCTGAAATTCAATGCCTCGCAGGCTGGTAGGCAGGTGGCTTGATGAGGGATGGGATGGTGAACCACCCATCCGTAGAGCCATCAGGCCTGATCGACGTGAGGGTAATCGTGCCACATGCAACCTCGCGAGAGGATAAGGCATATGGCAGAGACGATTGAAAGGGAGGACGCGAGGGGAACTCTGGACGGATTACGCAGAGTGAGTGATAGCAGAGAGGAAGGATTGCAACCTTCGCTCCTGGTCACTGGCAGACGGAGAGACGCAGTCTCAGAGCATCGTGGTCTCAGCTCGGGGTTGGCTAGTAGTAAATCCTTTGGGAGTCGCTGAGCCTACGGTTGGGTGGAAACGAGCACCCCTCTCAGTATTCGTGCCCACTTTGAGTGTTATTTCTGATAAGTATTTTTATGTATTGCATCTTGAAATTCATATACTGATATACATATATACTCACAGCACTGTGAGATTGTGAACGATTTTAGTGTAAGAATGTCTGTGAATGTTTGATAATAACTAATGGACCTATGCTTGTAATAGAGGAAGTCGTGCATGACTCGCGTCGATAGAAAAGAATCTAATCATGCCCAGGTTGAACTAAGTCAGGTATCCAGTCCGTTCTCGGGAATTTGTTTCCCTTATCTGTATCTAGGAATGGCCTGAAATAGACCTCTTCACGAAGATTTCCCTCCTCAGAAAGGTTTACCCCGAACCTGGAAAAAGGACGTGAATGTGCAAGTCTTAGCAACCCTATGCGAAGAGGAATGACCCTCTTGAAATCCTGAAGTAGCCACGTAAGAATAAGTTTTGATCAATGGATGAGATCCTGTCGGGAAGTCTGCGGTCATTCACGATCGTTAAATCGAAGGAATGAATGAAGGCGTAAAATTTCCTTAACCCTTTTTCCCTTATCTTTGTGAATAGCGAGGAAATCCGAATCGTAGAACCCCAGACTCCATGAGAGCATCTGGACCATTGGTTTTTCCACGTCCAAAGGGCAGTAGGAAAGGGCGCGGCATCGGGACCGATCTGAACTGTCAAATCTTAGCTAGGAAACCCGACAGTCGTTAGATCTATAGGGAGATAGACGAGGGTTAAGCCTCATGAAGAAGTCCAAAAGTTGGACGCTTTAAGTCGCGAGTGGCGAGGCTACGAGAGGATCTGAGCGGTCCATCCGAAGAGGATAGGTGGCAGAGATCCAGAGATCTCGTGAGATCGAGGCTCACGGGGTAGAAGTCCAAAAGTTGGACGCTGTAAGTCACGAGTAGCGAGGCTACGAGAGGATCTGAACTGTCCATTCAAGGAGGACAGGTGGTAGAGATTTAGGGATCTCGTGAGCTCGGGGTTCGCGGGGTAGAATTCCAAAAGTTGGACGCTGTAAGTCATGAGTGGCGAGGCTACGAGAGGATCTGAACCGTCCATTCGAGGAGGACAAGTGGTAGAGATCTAGGGATCTCGTGAGCTCAGGGCTCGTGGGGTAGAAGTCCAAAATATTGGATGCTTTAAGTCGCGAGTGGCAAATCCACGAAGAGGATCTGAACCGTCCATCCAAGGAGGACAGGTGGTAGAGATCCAGAGATCTCAGGAGTTCGGGACTCACGAGGTAAGAGCCCAAATTTTGGATGCTCTAAGTCGCGAAGCAGCGAAGTAATGAGAGGCTGTGAGCCATCCATCTGGGGAGGACAGGTGGCAGAAATCGAGGAGATCTCGCGAACTTGGGAGCTCGCAGGGTGAACGCCCAAGTATTTGGCATTAAAAGTTGCGAGACACGAGGTCGTGAGTGGCGAAGCCATGAGAGGATCTGAGCCGTCTATAGTTGAGGACGCGTGTCAGGAGATCCAAGAGATCTCGTGAACTTGGAGGCTCATGAGGTAAGAGCCTAAAGGTTGGGCACTCCAAGTCGTGAGTGGTGAAGCCACAAGAGGATCTAAGTCGTCCATAGTTGAGGACGCATGTCAGGAGATCCAAGAGATCTCGTGAGCTCGAAGGCTCGCGAGGTAAGAGACTAAAGGTTGGGTGATCCAAATCACGAGTAGAAAGGTGCCGAGAGCCGAGCACGAGAGGACACCTAGCAAACCTCAAGGTGGGGTCCGCATGACTGACGGGTGGACACGAATTCACCTAGAGAAGGAAGTCAATGCTCCGATTGACCTATCGTGTCTCGGGAGATTGCAACAGGAGAGCACGAGAGTTAGACTCACAAACTCACGAGGGTGCGAGTTGCGAGAGGCACTGACATTTAAGCCTAGCCTACGGTTACATGTGGGGAGGGTGCTAACTAAAAATGGGAGCTATACCCATTTCGTGATCTCGAGCATCGGTGATCTGTGAAGAAAACTCGAGGGCCTTCGATTCAAGACTCACGAGGTCACGAGTTGTGAAGGGCACCTAGTTTGTTTGACCTGTGGCCCTAACCCACAATCACAGGGAGGTGAACTGGGAAGAACTAACCTGCACTAGACCCCTGTAGGACTCCAGGAGTTATCATTACTGAGAAAACAATGAAAATTTTGATATTAGGTAGTGGGTGTGTTACAAATTGGTATCAGAGAATGGTTACAACACTCGGCCTGATTGGGCTCATGCACGAGTCGCGCATAAACCACGTTCAAAGCACTCCTATGAGGAGTAAACCCCTGACTTAACTATCTTACCCAAGATTAAGAACCTGGAAAATGAAAACCCAGCTGTGTGTGCATGTGAAAGAGTTGTGAATTTATGCGCCCTTTGTAAAAATGAATTTAACTCTTAACTAATAGTCAGCGTTTGTCTTTTCACTCAAGTGGACGATCAACCGCGGGAATCTAAAAATGTAGAAGAATGGTGACTCACCAAGAGGTGGAAGAAGGCTCCCACAACAGAGATGAAGAGTCAGACGAAAGAGGAGCAATAGGAACCCCTCCAGACCTAGCTGAGACTGTGAGGAGTCTCATGGTCGAATTGCAAAGTTGTAAGGCCGATAATGAAAGGATGATGAAAGAACAAGAGAAGCAAACTGAAATTAATGTAGTTCTACTACAGAGCTTATCCGACCTACAACGACAAATGCAGCATGAACCTGAGATGTAGAATCGTGGTCGTGTCAGTGGCCACACTGAGAGAAGCACATCCAGAAAAGTCCACCCCAGAGGTAAAGGACTAGTGCCAGACGATTCCACTGAGAAGGAAGCTGGCGATTCAGAAGGCTCTTCCAGCAGTAGGACCAGTTCCTATTCTCAAAAGAAATAGAAGAAGCAAAAGACTTCTAAGAGTCACAAATTTGAGGAATTCAAGAAGGCAAAACCTCCCTCCTTCGATGGCGAGATAAAGAAGGGAGAGGAAGCTGAAGCTTGGCTACTGGGACTAAAGAAATACTTCAGAGTCCATGATTTCTCTGAGAACCTAAAGGCCCAAGTGGCCACTTTCAATCTGAATGGGAAGGCTTCCATCTGGTGGGAAGACCTTAAGAATATGAAAGGGGTCCGCGAGGAGGAACTGTCCTAGAAACGGTTCGAGAAGTACTTCCGGAAGAAGTATTTGTTGGAAAGGTATTTCGACGAGAAGGCTAAAGAGTT
>JZKD02S0389495.1:140167-152232 GCA_000966675.3 Picea glauca | reverse complement strand
ATATATTATTTTGTAGATTCATAAGTCATCGTGGATTCAAACCAGCTTCCTCGTCAGTCTCGTTGGTTGTTACAGTTACCACCGGTTTTCGATTTCTTGCCTTATAAAAGGCGTAGAGTTATTAGGTGTGGTACACACACATCCACCTTTCAGACTTGTGGTTCCACAAGGATGATTACTAAGTCTAGTCTTCATAACACTGGGAGCTCTTTGAATCCCATACCCACTATAGTTAATGGCACCCCTTCGACTCCTACAACCGCTACAGTTGCAGTGCCGAAGGCATATACCGGTACTATGGCTCGGCTTGTAGTTAATGCTTCATCTCTTGCCTCAAACCCTTTTGGGGGTCTTGTTCATTCACTGGGCTACAATGTTCAATCCATCCCTATGACTTCTAGTCCATTTTCTTATGGTATACCTAACTTCACTTCGCAGTTTTCGACTGCCATCCCAGTTGTTGGCCCTAACTCTAGCCTTGGACTTGGGGGCACTACACCTCCTTACACTCCATTTCCATTTGGTGGTTATCATATCCCTCAAACGAATCCTAATATAGGAAGTGTCCCTGCTCTTAACCCCAGGTCCAATTATTTTACGGCTGGATGGAACAACCAACCTAGCGGACAAGTTTTGTCTTATATCCCTAACTCCTTGGTGCCGATTCTGACCAATACTTTTGGCATGAAGAATCCACTTCAATCCTTTGGGTTTCCACTTGGAGGAGGTCATTCTTACCCTTTGGGAGTGGCATAGATGGAAGAGGTTGATTAAGACTCCTATACCCCTAGCCTTTCTCTTAGAATGGTTCCTAAAGTCTTTGCACCCTCCTGTCTTGAAGGACGTTGCTACTTCTGAGGAACCCACTGAAGAAGAAGCTATCTTCAGAGCCCAACAGTTAGATTTGATATATGCTCAGTCTAGGATTTTATATCACCTTCTTCTAGAAGCTCCACGGTCAAGTTATGACCCCAGGAAAAAACTCGGACCTCATGCCAATGGCATTGTAGAGTCGGCCAATGTAAAGTCTGCAGACTCGATGATGAGCCACTCGAAGACTTCATCTCTAAACTAGTCTGTTGGAGCACCAGCGTCGCCTGTGTCTTCCAACCCCACTCAGTCTGTGGATGTACATTATGTGCAATCATCAAAAATCCCAAATGGTGACCAGAAACCATATGGGAATAAAAGGAAAGGTCAAAACAATCGTAAGGGTGGGAAAAATGGTAATAAACCCAAGGACAAAGATAATAATGGGAAGCCAAATGCTAATGCTGGAGAGGGAAAGAAAGAGAAACGTAAGGTGAAGTTTCCTTGTAAACTTTGTACCGATGACCACCTTACACATTTATGTCGCAAACTCACAGAGGCTGCAAGGCTTTTGAATCTACAGCCCACTATGTTGACAAATCCATTCCCACACAACCAGCACTTAGACTCAAGCTCTGCGAATGCCGGAAATGCGATCGGTGGGAGTCAAAACCCACCATCGCAAGATGGCAACCACGTATGTATCAACATGGTCGATGCAAAAATTGATATACCCACGCGATATTGAGATTATAGCTCTTCGCAAGCTAACTCTAGTATAGAAGCTTGCCCTCCTCCTTCGGAGATGAACTTATAGATTAAGAAACCCAAGCCATAGCCTCATATTCCAAAAGGAGTACTTAAGAACTCTACCCACAATCCTAATGCTAGAGCCACCCAAAACTACTCTATTGTTGAGGATCTGGGCCAAACCCCTTGTGCGATGTTGGCTTTGGAGGTACTCGAGATGTGTCCTTCACAAAGGAATGCCTTACTCTCTGCTTTAGGATCTCTAGAAACTAATGGCTCAAAAGATATCAAGTTTGATGTCATAGATGTGAAGCCTCACTTACCTTACCATGTGGCTTTCCAAATCCCTGTGGAGTATTCCAAGTATACCATCAAACGTGCATTTTTTGATGAAGGTGTTGCCACCTGCGTGATGGTCCTGGTCTGTTGGAAAGCTCTCAGTTCCCTGACCCTTTCCAAGTCATTGAACATGTTGACTGCATTTGACAGTCATTCCTTCCACCCTCACGGTATTCTCCCTACCTTTCCGGTCCATTTAGGTGGGAAGATGGTAGAGGTGGAGGTAGAGGTAGTTGATGCACCTCTTGATTATTACCCATTACTAGGTCACAATTAGACCTATGTTATGGTCGATGTTGTATCGTCTGTCTTCTATATTCTTTGTTTTCCTCATCAAGGGAAGATTGTGACCATCGACTAGTTATCCTTTGCATGCTCTAGTCCTAATGCATCAGTTGGACCGTCGATCCCTATGATCGACAATTCTCAATAAGCAACTGAGAATATCAGTGTTAGAATGTATCCTTCCCTTATGGGTACCTTCGACTTCTCGACACTGATTCACCACATTTACACCATGTCTAATAGACCTGCTTCAACAGAGAGGTCCATTCCTTTCCGCACTTTCTATTTTAGTGATCCATGGACCCTATCTTCCCCGACTTCATCATTTGAAAGTTAGTCACATGATGGCATGGCCATGACACTATCGACAAAAGAGATTGTGTATCAAGTTGTTCTTGACTCTTCCACCGATCCTGATCTTGTTACCTTGCTGATGGACGAAGAGAATACTATTCTTAGGCCTGTATGGGCCACCTCATTTTCTTGTTCGCATGATTACCCAGATGAGACTTTTCCTTCGGATAAAGCCATCCTCGAAGCCATGAATGGTTCTGAGACACCTTGGGATGATATGCATCATTGATCGTATTTTCTCCCAAGTCTTGAAAGAATCGAGCAAGATGACTTTTGGTCTATCTTGAGTAATATAGTCAATCACGTCATAGTTCCACTTGATATGCATGAAATTTATGGTGAAGGAAACATAGCTAGTATTTCTCCTACCATATCGATCGATATCTCTCGTACACCTCGCAAGGTCAAAAATGTAAATATAGGTGCAGATTGTTTGCCAGAAGAAATTTTTATCTACACCGAACTCTTCAAAGAATTTCGAGATGTATTTGCTTGATCATATGAAGAGATGTCAGGGATCAACCCTCATATTGTCGAACATGAGATTAGAACTTATCTGGATGCTAAACTTGTTCGACAACATCTTAGAGCTGTAAATCCTAGGAAGGCCCCTTCTATTAAGGTAGAGGTGGAGAAGCTACTTAATGAAGGCTTCATCTACCCGGTTCCCTTGACCAAATGGGTATCCAACCTCGTTCCCATGAATAACAAGCAAGGAACCATCCGTGTGTGTATGGACTTTCACAGCCTAAACAAGGCTTGTCCTAAAGATAACTTCCCCACACCTTTCATCGATCAAATTCTCGACGAATGTGCGGGAAGCGAGATTTTTTATTTTATGGACGGATTTTCAGGGTATAACCAAATCCAAATCAAACTTGAGGACCAACACAAGATGGAATTTATTTGTCCTTGGGGTACTTTTTCATATAGAAAAATGCCTTTCGGCCTTAAAAATGTTATAACAACCTTCTAGCATGCCATGACTTTTTCTTTTCATGATCTCAAGCACATAGTCAAAGCCTACCTTGATGATCATGCTGCTCACTCTCACAAGAGAGTGGATCATGTTACACACCTTCGGCTTGTTTTTGAAAGATGTCGTTACTATAGAATCTGGTTAAACCCTCACAATTTCATCTTTTGCATTAAGTCTGGTCATCTTTTGGGATTTTTAGTTTCTAAGACCAGGATCATGGTAGATCCTCTTAAGGTTGAGGCAATACTACAATTGCCTCCCCCAAAATAGGATTAGACAACTTCAAGGTTTACAGGGGAAATCTAACTTTCTACATTAGTTCATAGTGAATTATGCCAATATCACTAAGGGTTTCATGTGCCTCTTGAAGAAAGACACCCCTTTTATCTGGGATGAGAAAGCCCATGAGTCTTTCGATGCTTTGAAGAAAGCCTTGGTATCAGCCCCTACACTGAAATATCCTGATTACAATAGAGATTACTTGTTGTATATTGCCACATCTGAAGAGACGATTGGTATGGTTCTAGTTCAGGAGGATGATGAGCTCCATGAGCACATCATCTACTATCTTAGTCAAAATTTAGTCGGTCTTGAGCTTAATTACTCTCATGTTGAAAATATAGCTTTGGCTATCGTTCACACAGTCCAACATTTATGTCACTATCTATTGCTTTGCAAGACTACGGTGGTTGTTGATGTCAATCCATTTCAATACGTCCTTACTAGGCATATCATATGGGGGAAATATAATAAATGGATTGTCATCTTACAAGAGTTTGATCTCAACTTTGCTTTGGCCAAGTCCAAGAAATCACTAGTCTTCACAAAGTTAATATCCAATTTTTCACAATTAGATGATGATGTTATCCATGTTGATTCGTTTGCAGACGATCACATTTTTCTTGTCTCGTCGTCCGACCCCTGGTATGGATACATTGTTTTATATCTTCAAACCTTGAATTTTGCTCAACATCTCTTGCGAGATGATCGATGATGTATTAGATACCAAGACAAAAAGTATACCATCGTCAGTGACACTTTGCATCACTAAGGAATAGATGATATCATGCATCGTTGCTTAACTCATGAGGAAGTTGATTCGGTCCTAAATGATTGCCACAAAGGGGCTTGTGGTGGTCACCTATCCGGGCTTGCGACAACCCAAAAAATCTTGCGAGCCGGTTATTTACGGCCTACTATATTTAAATATTGTATCGAAGTGATTAGGAAGTGTCACCCATGCCAGGTGTTCACTCAAAAAATGCGCTTGCATCCATCCCCTCTTCACCCAATCATTACCATTGGTCCCTTCACCAAGTGGGGGGTATATTTCATCGTTGCAGCCCAACTTCGGTTGGGGGAATAAACACATTATCGTGGTCATCGACTACTTTACTAAGTGGACCGAGGCCATGCCTACCATAAAATATTATGGGAATACTGCAGGCTTCTTCATGTTCAACCAAATTATCACTCGGTTCGGTATCCCAAGTGAGATTGTCACTGATCATGGCAGTGACTTTCAGAATGAAATGATGGTAGAACTAGCATCTAAGCTGGGGTTTAGACATGTTCATTCCTCTCCTTATTACCCCCAGGAAAATGGACAAGTAGAGGCCGTCAACAAGTCTCTCAAGACCATTTTGAAAAAAACTGCCAGTCGGAGTAATTCCAATTGGCACATCATGCTATATCTCGCACTTTGGGCATATCGAACCTCGGTTAAGACTGCCACCAAATTTTCCCCTTTTCAATTAGTACACATTTTGGAGTCGATCCTTCCTATTGAATGTGAGATCCCTTCTCTTAATTTGGCAGTCGATCTCCTACCTGAAACTTCAGATTTAGAGCGATGCCTTATACACCTAGAGAGTCTTGACGAGCAACGTCGAGACGCCTTTACGGCTATTGAGGCGAATACGAAACATGTCAAGGTCTAGTATGACAAGTCTGTCTATCTCTGGTTATATGTTGAGGGTGACTTGGTCCTCTTGTATGATCAAACCAAAGAACCGCTAGGGGCAGGTAAGTTTAAGCCCATGTGGCATGGTCCTTATACCATGTGGCGTGTTCTAGAAAAAGGAGCCTACGAGTTAGAAGATTATGAAGGGAAAAAGTTGGTCGAGCCCATAAATGGGCTCTACTTGAAAAGATACTATGCTTGAGCCCTAGGATTGGGAGAAACTCTTTGTATACTAATGTAAATTTAGTGTATATACATATCTTTTCCCCTTTCTTTTGTCTTTGGCTTGCTTATCAAGTTTTCCCTTTGTTGGCAGATGTCAACGGAGTCTTCGGTCTACCTAGGATTCGCAGATGGAGCTAGACATCTTACACAAAACTTGGCTTCCATCGCTTGGGTGTTTTACTCACCCAAGGGTTTGCTGGTGTCTTCAGGTGGCATATGCCAAGGGCCATCCACGAATAATGTGGCTAAATATAGCGTCGTCATAGAAATTTTGTGCGATGTTATCTCACATGGTATTCACTCTTTAGAAGTTCATCTAGATTCCCAATTAGTAGTATGTCAGTTGAACAACAGTTACCATGTGCGTTATCCTACTTTACTTCGTCGATTCCTACGGGTACATCTTTTAGAACGACAATTTGATTTTATTACATATTATCACATTCCTAGGAGTTCTAATCATGTATCCGATGACTATGCTAATTACGTTTTAGATTGGCATTTGTCACATTAATAAAGAAAATAAAACCATCACATCAATGTACACATTGTAAGATATAAGTAAAGCTGAAAATCCCTTTTTATATATTTCAAAAATATGGTGTTTATATTACAAAATTGGGGCTAAAACCCTCAATACACATATACAGCCGGTATACATATCCCACGGCATATACACCTGTGGCACCGGATGTGTGTCATGGTAGAAAACCACGACGTTTGCGAGATGCCAGAAGAGTTGTACCCATGCTCTAGGTACACCAACCACCTGTTGCTTCATGGCTTCAGGTAGATCCTCTACCTGAACCATTGGAATCCTCTCTGTCAAACGAGATAGGTTGCCTTGCATGTTTTGTAGGACTCTCTCCGCTTCTCCTCTCACCACCTCATCTCCCTAGTTCCTCCATCTATGTCGAAGGAATCCCTCTGGCCGTCGCGGACCCACATCTGCGATTACACAAATTTCTAGTTAATATTTAAGAACCATCCAAAAAATATTTTTTCTCCTTAATACAAAAATACAAAAAAATGAAATATTACATTTTACCTATGTCACTGTAGGTGGTCCCTGGTGGAAGTGGCATATATGGATCTCCTCTGAAATCGATCCCCACTTAGGGATAGTCATCCAGATCAATGACTTGTCACCACCACCAGAAGAAAAAATACTCATTGTAGGGTGTTGGCACCCTACCTCCCCCTGTCGTCTCATGACCTTGATCCACTGTGCCATGGATGGATCGCATGATCCTCTAGGAAGGATCTCCACTCTAGGTCTCAAACCTGGAACCCACTCGAAAAAGAAACTGCAAATAATAGAGGCAAACCTAAAGTTTTGCTTACTCCCTTGTTTTCACTCTATCAACTAACCTTTCATATTGGTCAGTATTCAGGTACACTAGCCATAGACAATGGGTCTTACACAATCTACTGCGTAAAACATGAGTGGCCTTGATGCCTGGTGCAACGAGGTAGAACCTATAATCCTAGTCAATACAAGCATGATGATCTTTAGGCTGAGGTTATTTATTTCTCGGATAGGGATTTGACTTCCCACCTTGGGAGTCCCCGCTACACAGTGGGCATCGATATACTCCTCGATCTTCATCCCACTCCCTGCTCCGCATGACTTGAGGTTTACAACCTCTCCTCGATGTGATAGACTAGTCAAGAAGTAGATGTCCTCTACTTCGATCCTCAATGGTTGTCCATCGAGGATAAAAATTTCTCTATCAGGATCCCAGTAACCCACCAACATCTCCAACAAACTCACTTGGGCCCCCATTCCTTTGAGAGCCCACAATTTGTACAAGCCACATATTTTTAGAGCCACTTGAGCCACCAGAGCTCGATCCACAGCTGCATCTACCACCTCATGTTCTCTCTCTCTCCATTCAAGGACCATCCTGCAAAACACAAATCAAATTTTGAGTTAGAACCCTTCTTTTTGGCCATTTGCGTACCTGTACATAGTTTCCTTTGCATACAGTCATCTGTAGGGCTCAATATATGCACCCTGTGGTTCACACAATAGTGTATACCTCATCATATACGCGACCAAAACAAAGGCAGCCCACGTACACTGAAATTCCTAATTTATGCCCTCAAAAACTAAAAAACTGGAACCAAATTCAAAAATGTAATCCACTGAATTTGAAGAAGATGAGAAGTAAAGTTACTTGATCTAGACAGTTCATGATTCCATTGCTTGATGCTCCTGCAATCGTCGTTAGAATCTTGGAGGTATTTTGGTCCAAATTGCACTATTTGGGTAAAAATTAAAATGATACAGTAATTTTTTATTTTATTACTATTTATAAGCTATTTTTACCCACTTTATATAGTTTCATGCCATTTTTTCACCTAATGGACTAATACAAGAGTGGTTTTGAGCTGACTTTTGTAGTTTTGACCTAGATTTCTTCTGGATTTCAACGTTATGATTGGTCGTTCATGTTAGAATATAGAAGATGGTGTACTCATTTTACCATTGACGACACCCTTGTCACCCAACCATAGGTCGAAGCCTCCCTCTGAGCACCTTAACCTTGACTAAGAATTCCTCCAGAAGCAAACCCTAGGCTAGATAGCCAAACAAAGGGTAGCACACCTTTCCCCAAGGATAGTGCAACACAAAAGACTGATCATATAGTCCAAACGCTCGCCAATAGATAGTCCAAGCCAATACTGAAACTAGCTGCTGCTGCAGCTGCACCTGCAGTCCTCCTCCACACGTGCGCGCCAAACTGGAGCTGTAGTGTGCACCAAAACTGGGAACTGCAATTCTGAGATGTTATCAAATGAGAATTGGTGCCCTGTATTTATAGTGGTTCTACCAGTTTTGTTGGGGCTGACTTCTCCTTTTGGATATGTGTCTATTCAGTATATTATTATTATTTTTGTCCGACTTATTCTCTTGGGGGCTAATAGCCTAATATAAATTATCTTCTTGAGTCGACAAGGCTTCTAGGGTTATTAGCCAACTCATCAGGGTTTCTCTTGCTTCTCAGAATCTTCTATTCTCATCAGGTTCACATGTGGAGGTAAATACCTCCCACAGCTACCATAATATTAATACTCCCTCCTAGCTAGAGAGGTATTTACAGGTAATGGACTTGAGCACAAAAACATACCATTTACCCGGTAGCATCAATATAGTCATCTAGACTATTTCATGACTAGATCATGAGCATCACCATCACCATCAGCTACATCAACTCTCAAAACCATGCTTCATCTAAGTAATTAGATATGATGTTGGATAAGTCATTCTCACCATGATATGATGTTGGATAAGTCATTCTCACCATGGAGTGATACAAGAGGAGTAAAAGTTTTGAACTATTTTCCGTCTGGAAAATCTATGTTCATTATCCATCTGAATGATCCTTATCTCCAATAAATTGTCGATAGTCTTCAAGGCAATTAGAACAAGGATAGAGCACAACTGTGTCTATTCATAGTAGTACATAACTACAATCCAGTGGTTCACTACCACATCAAGTAACACACAAGTACTTGATCAACAATGTATGGTTACGAATAGTGAAACATATTCACCATAGTAGTCCTCATCTACTATCATACAGTCTTCATAACAAACATCTGATATCATCCTGCATAGAAGTAATGTTATGATATATACTAAATTATTTGGGCCAATATTTCACTCACATCTGTGAGCTTTGAAAGAATATCTACCTCATGAACAGTGGATCACATCCACCACAGCAGTATATCTCTACTGTCTGGAGACAGGTAGTCTCCATAACAATCATCTGATGCCATCTTGCATAGAAAAATATTGTTAAAGATAAACTGAATCCTCTGGGCCAATATTTCACTCACATTTGTGAGATCTGAAAGAATATCTGCCCTCATCAACAATGGGCTATCTTCCCTATTCTTCACAAATAAGGAAGAAGGATTGTCTCTTATTTATGAGCCTGAACCATTTCTCACCCTAGGCCATTCTTCTTACACTAATCAAAGTGCATCCTGGACAGAATGTATAAACCCTAAGAAATGTTTGGACCATTCCCCACCCTGGGCCATTCCTCCTACACTAATTAAAGTGCACCCTAGAGAGTATGTATAAACCCTAAAGAATGACTGTCCCTGATTGTTGAACCTAGACTATTCCCCACCATGGGCCATTCCTCCTACATTTATCAAAGTGCACCCTGGAGAGAATGTATAACCCTAAGGAATAACTGTCTGGACCATTCCCCACCCTGGGTCATTCCTCTGACACTAAACAATGTGTAACCTGGAGAGAATGAGTCTGCCCTAAGGAATGTGTGTCCTGCATCAACCTCCAAAATGGACCATTCTTTGAAACTGCTCACAACTGTGAACTTCGAAAGAATGACTACCCAGTGAGGCAGACCATTCTACTTGACCACTACTCAGAGTGACTATTGTTATCACTAAAATTTTGTCTGCAAATGGTTACAAGAATTCAGCATCATCAAATAGTTATGAAGTCATCCATGCACCTGAATTAACACAAAAGCATTCATAAAGGGTCAAAAACTATACAAATAGTGAAAAAATTGAAGGGCGCTATGAAGACATTGGGCGCGTGAGCACATGCGCGAAATAGAAACACAAGATTTGAGCACATGCGCATGATGCGTGACTGTTGTCACAAAAATCCATGCACCTGAGAAACAATGCATTTATGAGAGTGGTCGGCCTCCCACCCACTTCTGGTTCAGCTTCCAAGTTGATTTGACACTCAAATCTGGACTGGATTCGACTAGGTGGTTGGTCAAAGACCTAGAAATTCTCTAATTAGCCTCTTTACACACTACAAACTAGTTGAATAATAACCCAAAGGAATGCTATAAAAAGGCCATGGATATACTTCATTTTTCAAGGAATTCAAAGCAAAGCTATGCTGCCATTATTCTCTTGAGGACTCTTCTATCCTTGCCAAGAGTATACTTGCATCATTGCATTGGGCAATCCATCTCACCCCATGAGTGGATTAGCAAAGAATTCTTTCACCATTTTCATTTTCTTTTTCAAAGTTGTAAGAAGAGCTTACTTGTGGGGATCCAAGAGCCCTCCCTTGGAGGAAGAAGGGACTCATAGTCCCCTTGCTTCTCGGTGTTTTCTTTCACTAATATCATCCTTATCATTGGTGACATGGGTCTCATTGTTTCTTTTGTCCTTATGTCCCTATGTTTATGAATTTAGTTGTTGTTTTATTCCTTAGTTTAATTCTTAGTTGTTGTTTTATATTTCTTTTTCTAACCCTTTTCCTTGCAGTTGTCCTTCTTAGCAAACCCAACTAATCTTGCAAGAACCTCTAATTTTCTCACTAAGGTGACGAAAGAGGTGCAACGGATTGGCGAATCCACTGGGGATCAAACCTAGAATCTCTGGTTTCGCAACAGATTGGCAACTCCATTGGGGATCGAACCCAGAATATTTGGTTTTGCAACAAATTGGTGACTCCACTAGGGAAAGGTATCAATTTCCTACCCCATTTGGGTTTTTCTAGCTCTCCTTTTGGTTTATTTAACTTGCAGGTGCATTAACCAGCCTAAGTCGACCTGCCAATCATCCAATTCCAAGTTGAATTGGGATAATTCCATCTGGAATTTTCATTCACGACCGTGTGTCACCTATGAATATGTTTTTAGGCCCACAGAAATGCATCGTGTGCACATGCGCTCAAGTCATAGTTATTTTCTATGCACGTGCGCTCATTGACTCTTTTTTGCCTACACACATGCGCTCTGTGCGCCTCTATCTCCACTGAGACCCGCGCATCTGTGCAAAAATTCACATTGTAAAGTTGTTGAGATGTGGGGAAGGCCATTAGCCTTCTTAAAAATGATTTCAAGCATGTTTTAAATATGCACCACACTTAGTCCCCTCATCATATAAAGCGGTTAGTCAAAAACACATAGGCACTTAGGGGGTTAAAATCAATTTCCTCTTTTGCTTTCATTTTCTCCACATGGATGGCTTGTTTTGACTCACAATATAAGTTGGAAATCATTTTTAATCACATTTAAATTGCATTGGGACTAGAAGTTGGATAACAATCGCTTAGTATGCTCTTCTCTCGCACCTCCAAGCAATCTTGAGAATCAGAAAAAGATTGTGAAACGATTTCATCCCCCTTAAGAAGATTAAAACATTTATGAGAGGACGATAGCCCTTCTTGGGACTCCTCTTAGTTTACTTTTTCAAACACATCTTAATATTGTAACAGGCCCATACATGCTCACATGCTACAAAGATAGGATAGTGTTGAAATTTACTTTCTTAGATCAAATCACTAGGGAAGTTTAAAGGTTTTGTAACGGGCCCATACATGCCCACATGATCAATCTAGGATAG
>JZKD02S0389495.1:110334-126715 GCA_000966675.3 Picea glauca | reverse complement strand
GCCCACACTGGGTGAACCACGTAAATCTATGTCTCTCTTGTATTGTGTGTCTTCTGTGTTTTTGTTTCTGCATTTGTTTTATTTTATTGCTCCGCGGTCCTGTTTTTCTAACAGCCGGAGCTCTCCGCAACTCCACCTCGTGCTCGTGAGGTGCCACATCTGCACATACAAATAAAAAACATATAGTATCAGCATCTATATCATACACATATATCATGCTATCTCAAACAAAACATACATATAAAACTCATCAACATACCTCGACAGTCAAATACCTCCCCTGGAGGTAACACCATGTCTAGATCCTCTCGGAAGTCAACCCCAGCATAGGGGAACTGCAAGATCACCTGCGGCATCTGCCTCCACACCTGCATCGCCTCAGCAGTAAAGAAGTGGTCACCCTCACCACCACCGTGGCGAAGCAAAACAGTCAACCACTGCTTTATTCACGGCTCTCATGCTGTAAGTGCACCCAATAAAATCCTAGGGCGCAACATAGGCACCCTCTCCAAAAACTAGGCCACCAGTATGGACCCGAAGGCAAACTCTCCTATATCTATGGACCAACAGTGGTCCAGCTACCCTACCATCCTGGCATGCAGCGTAAGCCCCTAGGAGAAGTGGTCATTGGCTAACACCCTCTCCATCATCATTGCTATGCAGCGATGCACTAGGGCATCCATCGCCCCAATGCTCACGAGAGTGCCAGACATAAATTTCACCCTCGAACAGTACCTCCAGCCAACTGTTGCTAGCGACACATCCCTCGATAACACCGGCTCCACAGGTAGGGGTGTTCCCCAAAACGGGAGCCCAGTCAAAAAGTATACATCCTCCACTGCAATGAAGGCAATCTGCTCTCCCCGCACTATGAAGCAATGCAAGTCTGGACTCCACATCTGGATAAGAAATTGCAGGAGATACTCCTGTGCCCGTATCAACGGGCACTCAAAGAACTTAAATAGCCCACAGGCTGCCAAAGTCGCATGTACCCTCGGCTCCTCAATAGCCACGATGTCTCTCGGCTAGGACCAATTCCACTCTCACCAACCCATTGGCATCATGCACAATGATCACCTGCAACCACATAAAATAGTCCTAAGTCAGTCACATGGACCATAAACAACATCAAAAAGCTAAGTTTTACACCCGTCAACCTTGCCTCCAAGGCGTGGTTGTTTAAACCCATAGGCGTGCACACGTGTGCGCCTATTCCCTCCACAGGCACGCACGTATGTGTGCCTGTTCACTACATAGGTGCACACTCAGACACTCCTGTCCATCCAACAGGTGCACAGTCATGCGCGCCTACTCAACTTACAGGCAGGCTTTAGAGCACGCTTGTCCAATACACAGTCGCACACACATGTTCAACTATGCAGCCAATAGGCACGCACATAGTGCACGCCCTTTTCCCCCTTATAGGCACCCCCATGCGTGCCTATCCGGTGGGCAGGCACGCACATGTGCGCACCTACTTCTGGATCGCCCATGCATGTGGGGCCCACACTCATAAAACCTTTTGTACGACCCTCCGTACAGCCCCTGCCCAAAAATGAAACCCTAATTCTATGCAGGATGATCAGACCACTAACCTGAAGCTCGTTGGTCCTCAATCAGATGCCTCATCCTCCCAGAATCTCCAAATCTCCTATGAATACTTGTCTTCTAGACATTATCGCAGCAAGTACAAATGAGGTGGCAATGTGGGCCCTACAGCTATATATAGGCCTTTTCGCCAAACTTCCACTCACCATTTCGGGTGCTCCGGGTGTCCATTTCTCGATCCGTCTTCATCCATGGGATCAGCATCCCGTCATCTACATCACGACTATCCCTGGGTCTCTTTTCATCCTGAGCCCCTGGGATGCCATTTTTCATACCCTGACTAGGTACGTAGGTGCATATTCAAAATTATCAAATAAATGCTCATATGTTCGATTCTCTTCAGATATTGTTCATGTCGGGTATTTGGTTTTCATGTGTGTAGGTACTTGGTCATCATATATCAACACAACCCCTTCAGGTATATACTCAACACTGGCATGTAGTCATTCCCTTTGAATCTCACTTACATCTCCAGTCACACCCTCTGACATTTGCCTCTAGGATCCCCACTTCTAGCTCTGTAGTACCAACACCTCCATTTGCATCTTCGGTACTATCACCCGGTAGCACTCTTACCCACATGAGTTGTCCCATTCCTAGCACCCTTTTTGTGCTTTTGACACTCATGTTGTTTTTCAAAACCCTTTAGGGATGGGAGTCCCAATAGTCTTACATCATGTTGCGAATCAGCCACATACTCCTTCTCCTCATTGTGCTAGCTTTCCCAACGGACTCCCAGATTATCTCTTCAAGGTTCTATTTTTTTATTGCATCTTCACAGTATCATGAACCCTCCATTTCATCCACAATCAGTTTTCCCATCTGCAAATTTCCCTTCATTTCACTTACCTCATACAGAAACCCACCCATGGGGCCCCCACCCTCCACCAGTTCTCCAAGAAAATTGTGCCCTACCCAAGCCAACCATATCATATTGGGGCACCTGTTTCTGTATTTGTACACTTCTCCCAGATTATTCTTTATTTATTGTACAAATGCCTTTGTTTCCAGCAGTTACATTACCTTTTTGTCGTCACCTTTGGCGACCTTCTTCCCTTTTTTGCAAACGCAACCCATGTCGCCTTTGGTTGGGGCATTTTTTATCATCTACCCTTGACGACATCATCCATATCTTCCAAGTACCCCATAGGCCACTTATCTCTACCCTCTGAGTTTATTTACTTTGTCCCGCCTCTGGCACAACTTATCCCCTGTCTCGTTGTCCCCCTGACACTCGACCTCATTGAACGGTTGCAGCCACTTTTATCTCACATATATACCCCAACCAAGGGCAGTCTTGAGTCTTCCTACATCTTGAATTCATCCATGTACCTCCTCAAATTTCTAACCTCACCTAGTATATTTCACGAAGCCCTCTGCTTCTGGGATTCGTGTCCCCCTTTTGTCAACATCAGCACAATTTTCCAGAAGGGCAACAGTATCTTGATTCTCATTACCTATCCAATGAGAGATCTCGAACGGCACAGGGAGAACCACAATTTCTCCCTACTGTCATTGGCCCCCATAACATTTGATGTCAACACTTTCTCATGTTACGGTGGGTCTTACTTCGCAACCATTGCAGTTAGTTCTTATACTTGCCGAATACCTCTGAACTTAGCTAGGCTATCAATGCCTACAAAATCCGTGATACTTCTTACAGTTGTCACTGCCTACTATTCATAGTATGTTCATCCATAGAATTGTCTTCTTCCTTTATCACAACTGCCTCCGAGGGCGTTGTAGTTGTCTACATCAACACTTCATTCCTCTTTTTTGAGTTACATGACACAAGCATGGGGCATGCCTACCTCATTTTTACACAGTTTATTTTTCACACACCTCATGGAAGGTTGGGTTCTACAGGTTCCTTTTTCCCTCCAACAGATCACTCTGTAAAATCCCACTATTGCTCTCTCTTACAACAACACTCTCAGTAGAAGAAACATTGATGGATTTCGGCTATATGTATGCTCCTAACCTCATCCATCAAGGAGCATCTGTTATCACTGAAATTTCATCCGCAAATGGTTAAAATAATTCATCATCATCAAACAGTTATGAAGTCATCCATGGACCTGAATTAACACAAAATCATTCATAAAGGGTCAAAAACTATACAAATAGTGAAAAAAATGAAGGGCGCTATGAAGACACTGGGCGCATGGGCACATGTACGAAACAAAAATGCAAGATTCGTGCACATGTGCACGATGCGCGACTGTTGTCACAAAAATCCATGCACCTGAGAAATGGTGCATTTATGAAAGTGGTCAGCCTCCCACCCACTTCTGGTTCAGCTTCCAAGTTGATTTGACACTCAAATCTGGACTGGATTCGACTGGGTGGTTGGTCAAAGACCTAGAAATGCCCTAATTAACCTCTTTACATACTACAAACTAGTTGAACAATAACCCAAAGGAATGTTATAAAAGGGCCATGGATACACTTCATTTTTCAAGGAATTCAAAGAAAAGTTATGATTCCATTATTCTCTTGACGACTCTTCTATCCTTGCCAAGAGTATACTTGCATCATTGCATTGGGCAATCCATATCACACCTTGAGTGGATTAACAAAGAATTATTTCACCATTTTCATTTTCTTTTTCAAAGTTGTAAGAAGAGCTTACTTGTGGGGGTCCAAGAGCCCTCCCTTGGAGGAAGAAGGGACTCATAGTCCCCTTGCTTCTCGTTGTTTTCTTTCACTAATATCAGCCTCATCATTGGTGACATGGGTCTCATTGTTTATTTTGTCCTTATGTCCCTATGTTTATAAATTTAGTTGTTGTTTTATTTCTTAATTTAATTCTTAGTTGTTCTTTTATATTTCTTTTCCTAACCCTTTTCCTTGTAGTTGTCCTACTTAGCAAACCCAACTAATCTTGCAAGCACCTCTATTTTTCTCACTAAGGTGACGAAAGAGGTGCAACAACTGCCAAGAAGAATCACTGTCCTAGACCACTCCCCATGTTAACCACAATGGGAAGGCATTGTCTATGATACATCAACAATCAGTCTGCCTCCCATGTTAACCACAATGGGAAGTCACTGTCCGTCAAAAATCTCAATCCACTTTCCGAACAGGAAAGCATCTGTCCAATCTGGACTATTTTTCAATATTTTTAGTGCTCCCTCCTAACTGGAGAGTTATTTAAATCACAAAAATAAATGTTTTTCAAGAATATTTTTCCATACCTTCTCTTATCTTGGAGAATATTCCCTTTAAGGGAGTTATTTCCACGATCCCCATCTTCTCTCGGAAATATGCAAACTTGATTCTGGATAGAGGTTTTGTCAGGATATTTGTTGTCTGCTCATCAGTGGGGATATATATTGGAGAACCACTTTCTCTTTTCTGGACTTCATCATGGATAATGTAATACTTGTACTTTAGTCTAGAACACTGTGAAGGCTTCATGTAGATCTGTATGATATAGTATATCATAGTTGGAGAACATGGAACATATCCAAGTAGCACTTCTTCTGTCATCATGAGATCTGATTTACTGAGTAGTCATCTTGATGTTATAGGAAATCTTCACCACGCTTCTGCTATGCAATGGAGGTTCTCCACCAAGTTGTCTTCTTCTTATCTACATACAGGAGCCTCTTTCTGGTATGTCTCAAAGTCTTGAGATTGCTCTTCATACGCTCTTTATTCAATTTCTCTAGAGAACATTCTTTGCATTTATCTGATGTAGAACTCCAACTCATGGATGTTGCGGATGATAAAATGACTCATGTAGTGATATGTCTAGTGTACGGGAACAAGTAATCATCATAGTCTTCTCCATCCATCTGAGAGAACCTCTGGTTTTGGATCTCGCAATGCTTTCATTCATAAGTCTTCCATACAATGTTCTTCATCATGACTTCCAGTTCTTCTGCTTCATTGCTTTCATATCGGGCTTGGTAATATTGTGATTATTGATGTAATGACTGGTTGTTCTGGCTTTTCTTTCTTTCTTGGAATCTTCATGTTCTTCTTCATGTTTTTCTTTAGTTCTTGGGTTCATGGAGTTTCCATGTTCTAGAGATTCCACTTCTTCCTTTCATCATAGGATCACGGATCTAGATGGACAACCAAGAATTGTTTAAGGCTTCTGAGGAAGTCTTCTTCTGTGGCTGAACTGAAGACGTGTTGTTTTTCATGACTGCTACCATGGATATATACATTTCATCATCTTCAATGGATCATAATATTAGCTCCCTCCTAATCCTTGCTTCATGTAAGAGTTCATATAATCGGCTCCCCCTGTCTGATAGAGTCCATACTTCCATCTGCATTGTCTTCTGCAATATATAATTGGCTCTCTTTGTCTAACAGAGTCCATGCTTCCGTCTTAGTTGTCGTCATAAGCCTTTCTCCAATTCCTCTTGATGTCTGACTTCTAAGTCTCTTCATGATTGATTCGGATTATCTTGTAGTAGCTTCCACATGATTTGTATTTCATCCTTTCATGTGTATTATCTAATGATATTCATTCTTATCTTGTGGTTCTTCCATGGTTATATTTATTCATGGAACACATTATGTATAAAGACGATGCAAACAAGATATGTACAAGAAATAAGAAGAGTGTTGTTACCTTTTCGTAGAAGAAGTCTCTTCCATCCTTCTTAGTCTTCTTTGTAGGTTCCTTTTCTTCGGCAACTAATGCTTCATGTTTCTCTTTCCTTTTCTTTATCTCGGGACACTGGTTCCTGTAGTGATCGTACTTTTGACAGTTGAAGCACTGTATTTCTAAAATGTCTTTCTCTTGATTTAGCTTCCTCCTTGAACCAAACTTCCTTTTGTTCCTGAAGTTCTTGAATCTTGTTGTGAAGGCTTGATCATCATACTTCTTTTGAGGTTTCTCTTTTGCATTGATCCTTGATTCTTCTTGAGCACAGCAAGTCCAGAGTTCCTCAAATGTCGGGTACTCCTTCCTTGTGTTCATGCTTGCGGAAAATGCATCCCATGTCTTGGGAAGACCATTGAGTACTATGTTTACCAATTCTTTTTCTGAGATGATCTCTTCAATAGCTTGTAGTTGATCTCTTAACTGAGAGATCCTTACAAAGTATGATGTTATGTTGTCATCATAATTCATCTTCATGTCACGGGGCTCATTCTTTAGACTCATAACTTGTCCAATGTTTCTGATTGAGAAGAGATTTGTTAGGGCATCGTACATCTTCTTCGATGAGTCAAGATGGGAGATGTAGGGTATCAAGTGGTATTTTATGGAATCCACTATGATACTCATGGCGTTGATGTCAACATCTTTGAACTTCTCCATAGCTGCAATGTTTTGCGGTTCCTTCTCTTCTCCTTCTTTAAACTCTGGCTTCACGATCTTTGCTTTCACAATATCCAACACTTTATTCTTAAAAAGGATCAAGTCAATCCTTGTTTTCCATGCTCGGAAGTTAGAGGCTCCATCTAGCTTGTTCTCAGACTTCATAGAGTTTTTCATGGCTTACTTGACTTGGTCAAACCCTAGATTTGACCAAAAATCCAAACTTCACATCTTGGCCTTCTGAGAGTAATAGGAGATGCATTGGGCTAGGGCTCACTGATCTATCTAGAGAATAGGTCAATCCATTCACTTAAGGTGCCTCAACAAGAGGTTTAGGGTTTTTGCAACTGCTTCTTCTAGTAACCCTAGCTGCATTGCTTTTGGAAGTTGCTTCTGCTAGTAACCCTAGCAGCAGTTCCTCAACGAGCTCAATATCTAGCGATTATGTTTCCTTCCAGCATTTTAGGCTGACTGAAGGGGTGTGGGCCCATAACCTGTTAGAATATAGAAGATGGTGTACTTGTTTTACCATTGACGATACCCTCGTCACCCAACCATAGGCCGAAGCCTCCCTCCGAGCACCTTAACCTTGACTGAGAATTCCTCCAGAAGCAAACCCTAGGCTAGATAGCCAATCAAAGGGTAGCGCACCTTTCCCCAAGGATAGCGCAACACAAAAGACTGATCAGATAGTCCAAACCCTTGCCAATAAATAGTCCAAGCCAATACTGAAACTAGTTGTTGTTGCAGCTACACCTACAGTCCTCCTCCACACGTGCGCACCAAACTAGAGCTGCAGTGCACACCAAAACTGGGAACTGCAATTCTGAGACGTTGTCAAATGAGAACTGGCACCCTTTATTTATAGTGGTTCTGCCAGTTTTGTTGGGGCCAACTTCTCCTTCTGGATATGTGTCTGTTCAGTATATTATTATTATTTCTGGTAGACTTCTTCTCTTGGGGGATAATAGCCTAATATAAATTATCTTCTTGAGCCGAAAAGGCTTCTAGGGTTATTAGCCAACTCATTAGGGTTTCTCTTGCTTCTCGGAGTCTTCTATTCTCGTCAAGTTCACACATGGAGGTAAATACCTCCCGCGACTACCATAATATTAATAGTTCATCACCTCGGGCAGGTATTTTCATACCCTAGCATATAGGATAGGTGTCCACTCCATCATGCATTTTTGCATTATCCTCTAAACACCACTTTTTATTCCTTAGGTACGAACCCATTTGTTACAACATAGAACCTTCCATCTGCTATAAGTAGTGTTGCTAATAAATGGTAGAGACTTACCAAACATGGGCACCCAGGTTAGATCCTGTTTGTCATTTGGTGCCCATGTCGATTTTTTCCTTAGGACTGGGAGTCCATTATAACTTGATACATGACTTTATGATGAGCCTCATTTCTCACTCATACACGTGCGGCCTTATTCCCCGTGGAATCCCAAAAAACGAGTCTTAGTTAAGCTCTTTTTTGACTCGTATAAAAACCAAAAATATTGTCGAGTGATTTGTCCCTTTCACACTCGTTAAATTGGTTTGAAAAGTCATGAGTCTTAGTTAAGCTCTTTTCCGACTCGTTATCAAAAATAGAAAAGATCGTCGAGTGAACTTGTCTTTTTCACACTCGTAAATTGGATTTGAAAAGATGTCTATTTGGCACAAGTTTACCCCTTTTTCACACTAAGTAGACTAAAAGACATAAAAAGGGACATTTTTTGGCATTAATTTGTGATTGCATCTCATGCCCTCACTTGTAGTATTGAGCCTTTAGCCGGTTCTCATTTTACGTTATAAATCGTTGCCTAAGAAGTTTTTGCATCCTCAACCAAGCAGAGCCTTGTTTATATCCTTCACAATTTGACACCCTATACCCTGGAGGGAACATCACCCCAAGTGTCCATCTCCCGCATGCATTTCCTTGCATTGAGCATAGGTACATTCCACTGCTGGAAGGGAGTAAGGGAGTACTATATTATATTTGGTAGCAGTCGTGTCGCCTTTGAAAAGAGCACAAAGTTATTGAGTCCCTGTGTCATTATAATTTTGGGTTTAGCATGGTGAGTTTTTTCTACTGACTAGTTACTCTTCCAATCCCTATAGAGAACATTACTGATGCCTCCTGCATCTAATAGTCACATCATTGGGTCTATGCTGTCAGAGTCTACCATATGTCTCATTCTCTTGTTCAAAGGAAGTCTATCATCTTTTGTCGGCCATTCCTCAAAACTCTTGACTTTTCATGTCAGCCATACCCTCAGTTTGTCTCAGAATCACATGATATTATGGTATTATCATGCACCCTAGCCCTACTTTCATCATTGGTAGGTCACCTTGAACCCAACAGTCGACATTTCATCATTGGTCATTGACCAGGTTGTTTCCCTTGTGTTCGAGGGCAAGACATCTATTCACACTTTGGGATTTTTGTAGTGTCTTGGATTCCATTAGCCTTATTGGTGGTTTCCTCACCTTTGTCAGCAGTTTTCATCATTGGCTACTATTCAGAGGGTCTTTTTCATGTACCGCTTGCATTTGGCACACACGAAAGATGCACAGGGTCATTGGTTTGTGAACATGTTCTTCGTCCAATCTTCACCAAATTATGAAGCTCCTGCTTTATTCCTCATGCTGACTGATGAGATATTCCTTAATGCTCTCCTTTCAGAAGGTCTTTGTCCATCGACTTCAGCTCATTTATTCTGGATATGGGACCTAGAGTTTTATGAGTACCTTGAGGCTTGCATTCATTAGTGGCAGGCTCTCTCTCCATTGACAAATGGGAATACATCAATGTCTTCTGATCAATGGATTCCTCAAGTGTTCAAAACCGACTCCTTTATTCACACTTGTAAGAATGTGCTCAATGCCCTGATACCTACTTTCATTATCATTAGGTTGTCTCTCATTTGCTAATGGTATACCTCAATGACTGATAATCAAACGATGTCTCATTCTGTTCGACCTCAACTCCTTTATTCACACGATGTAGACTTGCACCCTTGGAGGATAGTGTAGAATACTTGAAGACATCATTATGTGGCCATAGCTTTCATGAGTTGTTGCTTCCTTTTCATTGGACCAACACCTATTTGACTTCAGTAAGCATGGGACATCAAATTATAATCCATTGTATACAGATATCTTCAGATTGGTTTTGAGACTGGTTCTACTGGGCCTTGTTCATGACTATGACAGCTTTTGGCATGTAACCACATTTATATTTTCCTATTCATGGCCACGGACACTTGTTTGTTATATTTTTCACATGGATCTGCAGTCTATTCTTGGCAACCATGTATGCAAAGTCAGTATAGAATGTAATGAGCATTTGAGTTCATCCAGCTGGTTCTCTACCACTCCACTCCTAGGTTATTTATAATGTATTTTAGCCATCGCAGATACTCCTCTGACCTCACACATTAGGGGGCATCTGTTATAGCAATATTTTCCTCACCATTGCAATCTTGCACAGAGGGCCTTTTTTCCATTTCCCTATGCAGACTTGTCATCCCTTTTTATTGAATCCAGAGATAAAAATACATATTTTTCCACATATACGCGCCCTATCTATTATACAACATGTGTATATGTAGGCTGCTCCACTATAGCCCGTGTACATCGGGATTTGTGCCAGAGAATACAAAAAAGAAGTCGGGTTTCCATGTCACGACAGGAGATCTCTAATCCCTGGCCTTCCATATACTGGAAACGTTCTAACTCGGCCCTTCAGTTGCATTCTGAAGGCTATAAAAGCACAATTTCGAGCTATGGAAAAGAGGAGAAAGCATTCAACTTTAAGAGCAAAGTTACTCGAGAGAAATTACTTCATATTCAGTCTGCATCACTTTGTTCCTCAAGTCTGAACACAGTGTTCATCCCCCAAGCTCTTTCCCTATTGTTGAGAGAACCTCATGGTCCCCCTTCTATGAGCTTGCCTTTGGTGGATGATTGAAGTGTTGGAGGCCCAGTTGGAAGGAACTTGATTTCTTGGTTTTGAACCATGCCGACACGAAAGTCCATAATGTTATCACTTCTATTGATCATATATTAATAGAAATACTCTTTTCCCATCCTATTGATATTGTGCAAATATATGATTATTATCCATGGGAATGTTTGTTATGTTTATTAATGGATTATGCTATCTAATGCGCTAACCCCTTTATATTATCACTATATACTTGCTCTACTTGTTTTTTGAGAACTTGTTGCAGGTATAAAGCTTTGGGTCGAAGTGCTCAATGGTGGAACATCATCAAACGTTGGATTAAGGTAGGCCTCTTTCTTATCTTGCACATTAGTTTATATAGCATACGTTGGAATTGAGTTGATTTCTGTAGTCATACCTGTTTGTTGCGGTTTACCTTGGCCATAGAGAGTTTTTCCCTCATAACACAGTTTGAAGACATTTTCACTAACTTATTCACCCACATACCTACTCAAATGAGGTTAATACAAACATTTTCGAATAACGCTTGCCAGAGAGAATGGGTTATAATGTCCAGCTCAATCGATTATAGCGCTTGCTCAACATGTATTCATTGAAAAGGACAAGATGTTCAAAATGTCCAGCTCAATCTTACACAATATAATTCAGGTTTCACATTTGCCCGTCGACTTCAATCTTACAAAGACATAACTTAAATCAAAATAATGGCAGAAATTTTAATCACATTTTTTCTACTAGTTTTGTTTAAAATCAGATTAAAAAATTAAAAATTGCAAATTTTAGTGGTTGAGATTAAATATTCTAAATATTTTTGAGATTTTTAAAAAAGTTGAATCAATTTATACATTTAAGAAAATTTAAACTACACCTATTTCAAACTACAAAACTCCAAGTTTATATTAATACTTTCTATTTTGATATTAAAATATTTACTATTTTAATATTAAAATATTTATAAATAAAAATTACTTTATATTGGAGAATTTAAATACTTACTAAATAAACTTTATTAATTTAAATACTTACTAAATAAACTTTATACTTGTTACATAAACATTTTAAGTTCTCTTCTCATTTGAATTTTTTTTTAAATTAAAATTAAATATAATTTTTGTTGTTATTATTATTGATAATAATTTTAAATGAAAATTAATACAAAGGAAAACAAAATTAATTAAAACAAGTATTTTGGATGATAATTAATTAAAACAAGTATTTTGGATGGTATAATTATCATGGTGACATATTAAGAGGTAGTTTCTTCTCCCAAGTATTTAGGTTGGGTCTTGAATTTAATTATATTCATAATTAAAATTCTTGTGTGGAGAAATCGTAATAAGGTAGATGAAAAACTTATATTTTAAATAAAATTAATGCATATGAATTGAATCATAGAGTTGGAAATAAAGAAAGCTACTTTTTAAAATATTGGTATAAACAATTTAATCATCATGTTAAGGGGTTTGGGATTTTTAAAAGAATCTTGAACAAAGTTAAGAGTTTATAAACAGTTTTTACTAAATGAACTAGGAGTAAAAACACAAATGCCTTATTCTATTATGTTGCAAAAATAGGGACATCCTATCATAGAAGAAGAAGCATTATGTCAATTTACGACATTATTATCAAAATAAAACATAGGGACACTAACAGAATACCACAACAAACAAAGATTACAATTCAAGATAAGAATCCATACTATACCATAATGAAATGGATTAAAAATAAAAAATAAAAAACGGAGAAGAAGATTTTCTAAGAAAGCCCACCAAATCCCACTACTCTATAGGCCCAAGTCGCACAATATCTTAAAGATGTCGATCAAGGACCCCATTTGTATTATAGATGCACCCTTGAAAGTGAAAAGTCAGCCACCAAAGAAAATTTGATTAGTAATTCAAGACCTGGTACAAAAGAAGAATTTAGAATTTTCAAGGTGTGTTTTTTTTAGCCTCACACATATTCAACTAAATGATAATATGCAATAGACCCCACACACATTTATCTTCAAGGTACATGGCGTTGGTCATCGAATTTTCAAAGCAGTTTTGAAACCTAGACACATTCAAATAAAAGATAAGGTCTAGATGGACCCCACACACATTCTTCTTCAAGGACTAAGAGTGTCATGTATACAACATGGATAAGATGAATATGGTACCCAAAGGCATTCACATGTGCATGTCCACCTCAAATGGTCTCCACTTGTATGCTACATGAGATAAATGTCTTAAATAAACCCAAATAATGGTAGAGGTTGTCCATCACTGGTAATTGTCTTTCCCAACAGCTCCAATTTATTTCTACACATGGCATACATCACAAATATATTAGTCATCATGTAAAATAAAAATTCATGTATCATAACATTTAAATCAATAAAACATTTTCAGATATGCCCCAACACATCTCTATGCACTCTACCACATTACTTCTTAATGTGTTAGCTAGTGCAATCGCAATCCAATTTTCAGTTGTATCTATGATCATACAACTATCAACATCCATATTCCAAAACACTTACCTACATTAGTTAATCAGTATCTCATACCAGAGAAATACAATAAACAACAAGAAAGGAGTCAAGGAACTCTTCCTTTTTCCAACTCCTTATACATAGCCTTGGCCTTTCACTCCCATTGAATTATTTTCCAAGGCCTCACTGCATTTACTTAACACAACTTAACCAAGCCTATTCATTCAAACATACTTATTTATTTATTTTCCTTTTCTTTCATAGCTATTCCTTTTCAAGATTCATAACTTTGTTAAGAAAATCATATTTTAAAGTGACAAAAGTATTCCTCCTTTTCTCCTTCTTTGCTTATGCAATATAGTACCTTTTGAGATCTCCCTGCTCTTTTCCTTAAACAGTATTGGTTAGGTTCACCTTAACCTTCTTGGATAAATCAACATGCTACAACAACAATCTTTTTGTTCATAATGAATTATGAACATGTGCTTCCTGCACATTACCATTTACTTATCAAAATGTTCAATGTTCATTTGTTAGTCTTCCATTCATGCATTATGTTTTATAATGTAATCCAAGATTCTTGCAACCCACTGCCCAATTCTCAGCAGTCATTAGGGTTGTGACTCTGTTCTCCTGACAAAATCTTTATACGGTTCCTCCACAATGAAATCCTTCAGTATGCAACTTCCTTATTGCATATCCATCACTATTTAGGATAGCCTCAACCTTGAGTCAACTTCAGCTTTATCATTTCAGCTATTTACCAATATTCTACAGGGAGTATAAACCTGCATTCTTATGATGCATTATGAATTACATATGCACATTATCCCATTGTGTTGTCATGCACAATGCTCTTACTACATGCTTCAACATACTACGTGTCTACAAAAATCACACTTACAACTTTCTTTTATATATCAATTGAAATTTAGTTAGTTCATGATTGTTCATGACCATTTACATTCAGCGTTTAAAAAATCTAGTCAGGTTTCCTTTTATCATGTCAACGGAGCATCCCTAATCAATTACTTCTTTTATCAATTTATACTAGATTTTCTTGAGGGAATGGAATACATCCTCCTCTAGTCATTATTCAAAACAAAACTTTCATGACTCTTCAGAATAGATTCAACCATGCATCCATGGTATTCATTCAATCTTGGAAAGTGCAATTATTGCCTTACATTTCACTCTTTTAGGTGGTCACATCATGCCTTTTATGATCTGGATTTATGTAGGAACACAATGAAATACAGAAATACATATAAATGCAGAGATGTAGCGGAAATAAGACTTCATTTCATTAATAACAAATGACTGAAAAATGCTTACAGAAAAAATGGAAATAAAGTAGCTCGAGCGCTGGTAGCTTATCTCTAAGAAGAGATGTGGTGGCTACTGGCCTCTAAAATCTGTGTTACAATGAGGCTCGAAGGCCTATATATTATTGAGAAACAATGGAAAACCCTAAACATCCAAAAACCTAACCCTAGGAAATGCAACGCTGGAATATGGGCCCTGTTGGGGTAAATTGGTACATCAATTTCTCGGAGTCGTAACTTTGGCATACTATCTCCGTTTGACGCACATGATACATCGTTAGAAATATCTATCCGAGGACTACGCTGCTAATAGAAAATATTAATTCCAAAACGAACTCATATTCACCAAAGCATTCATGCCCAAAAAACGTTGTTTAGGGCCTCAAAATAGCTTCGAAAGTTCAGGACCCGAAAAACTACTAAAAATAGTAAATTGTGCTACAACTAAGGAAACTAAAAAACTGAAAGAAACAATGGTGTGGGTCCAAGTGGAATAAGCGGGTGGCCACCAATATCCACATGGATCAATCCTCCCCCCTTAGGAAGCAATGGTCCCCATTGCGTTGAGTTCCTCCATGAGATGAGGAAACTTCTGCTGAACTTGGTCCCTGGTGAGCCACTTGCCCTGGTGAAGGAGTTGGCCTGCTTTGGCAACTCGATATAGCTGGATCCTCTGTTGGCAGGTGTTTTTGATCTGTGTGTCCATAATTCAATCAGTTTTGGCTTGTTCCATGCAATCTGGGTTTAACTATGTTGGTGTGAGTTGTTCTGCCATGTCGGATGTGTCTAGTAGAGGTGGAAAGTAGGGTCGAAGGTTGTCCACATTGAACACTGGGTGCAGACCAAGGAATGGTGGAATACCGAGCTCAAAGGCATTATCCCCTATAGCCTTGGTGATGGTGTATGTCTCATATCAGAGTGGGCGAATCTTGTATTAGGGTCCAACGAGGCTCTCCTTTTGCAAATGTAGCCACACTTTGTCGCCCACCTGGAAGTTGTGTGGCACCCAATGTTGATCATGTCGTTGCTTGTACCTAGCATTGGCTTTGTCCAATATGTCATGAACCTGTTGGAGGATGTACTAAATGCACTCAATGAATCTATTTGCCTTGTCATCATCAGACTGGACATGGGCTGAATCTCCCCGAGTAGCCGCAAATGGCATGGCTACATCAATGGCACATAGTGGCTGGAATCCCAAGCCCACTTGGAAGGGGTTGTGGATGGTTGAGCTATGGAGAGACCGGTTGTAGCTATGTTATACATAGGGGAGGCTTTCATCCCATGTGCGTGGATGCTTTGAGTTGTACATGCACAGAATGTGTACAATCATCTGGTTGATGACCTCTGTCTAGCCATCAGTTTGCGGATGGAAAGTTGTGGATTTGGTGAACTTGGTGTCCAGCATCAACCAGAGGTTGGACCAAAATGTACTGAGGAACCTGTTGTCCCAATCTGAGATGATAGACTGTGGGATCCCAAAGTGTACCCACACTCGTTCAAACAAGAGTTTAGCAATGGCTTCTACTGTGATATTCTTCATCATAATGGACATCTTCGAGAATCGGTCAACGACCACAAAAACACAGTCATTGCCATGCTTAGTAGAACAAAGGCCCGACATGTAATCCATAGAGATGGATTCCCAAGGTCGACTGGGGGTAGGAAGCGGAGTATAGAGGCCTTGCTTCTTGATGGTCGGTTTGGCAATGGCACAAGCAGTGCAA
>JZKD02S0389495.1:71446-102489 GCA_000966675.3 Picea glauca | reverse complement strand
ATCAAATATTTCAGCAAAAAGGATTGGGTCATCTTGGCATGATAAACCCTCTCTACCGGTTTCCTCACTCTTTCCTCTAGTGGTATCATGGCCAGTACTTCAAGGCTTCCCCCCCATAGTCATTTGTTGGAAATTTAAACAATAATACATTTACATTGTTCACATGCCATGACATGGTAATCATAAGTAATGATTAATTACAAGCTGGGGGAAACATGGGTGTTACAAGACTTAAATCCCTCCTTATCCTCCCTCACGTATGCAACCCCAGACATTGAAGTTCAATCCCACAACACCACCAACGAGCAACACTCTACCCATTCTTCGAGACTTCAGCGTTACAACTCTATATTAGGCACTATGGCCTTTTCTGTATGGTCTCACCAGGAAAAAAGACCATTGGAATTTATGGATGATTGAGTTGTCCCCAACCCATATGGTATTACTTTGTAAATATTCTCCCTCGTAGGTATGGGATCATCAAATACACTGACCCTCTCGACACACTGGTGGATGACTTGACAATCACCACCTCACAACATGTAACCAATGCATTAGTTATAATCATAATATCAACATCTCAAAGAAAGAATCACCAAAGATTTATCAAAAGAGGAAAGATACTCATTACTATACCATTCCTTTTGGTTATTTTAAACTTTCTTATTTAAATTCTATATATTAAAACAGTATGTATATGTAACTTAAAAATTCTATTTTTCATAAGTTTTCAAAATCTTATTTGTACGCCAAATTTTAAAAAAAACACAATCCTTTATTTCATAATAATATTGAAATTTGGAAATTCGCATACCTATTTTGATAAATGCATTGAAATACCTTGGATCCCTTTAGCATTTAAAAATCTAGATGACACTTATTTTAAAATCTTTTGACCACGTGTAATAGTGATGATTCTCACCTACTCTCATTTTTCTATACTTAAATATCATAACACGATTCTATAATAATTTAATAAAGAAAAAATAATTTAAGTGAATATATTGACTTAGACAGATAGATTTATACATCGAAGTCAATGGCAAATAAAATTCATTATTCAACTTTTTACATAAAATTCAACCGAATTTTTTTATTTTTTTATTTTATATGAGATAAATTTCATTTTTTAGTTTTTTTTTTTTAATTTCATTATTCAACTTTTTTACATAAAAGTCAATCGAAATTTATTTATTTATTTTAATATCAGACAAATTTCATTTTTCAACTTTTTTTTTTTATCAATATTATAAGTTGAAACACTAAAGTTTTGTTTAAGGTTTAGAACAAACATTAAAAAAAAAATGAGACTCGGAGAAAAAAGTTGAGAAGAGCGTTGATAGATGATGGCCAGTAATGGGCCAGTAATTTCCTTGGTACTCCACGATCGTATGTGAGATTATGGTCGAGTCCAATAATTCATATGTTTTAGTTTCATTTTTCTATGGTTGGGATACCTAGGATTTATTTTATTCAAAGATGCCAAGAATAGAACGTGAGTATAAAATCCAAAATGGTTGACAGTCTTTTGATTTGAAATCTTTATAGAGTTTATATGTCCATCAAACTTATAGGACTCTTACATATTATATGATGATATTAACATATTTACCAACTTAACGAGAACTTTCCAGATTTTTCGTTTTTCAAAGGTCATATTTTTTACCTCCATTTCAAAAAATGGTGTTACCAGTAACACCATTTTTTGAAACGGGGTAAAAAATGGGACCTCTGAAAAAAAAAAAAATTCTACTAATAGCACTCTTTTTTTTGCAGTGGTTAAAATTTGGACCCATTCAGACCGGTTGCATTGAAAACTTATGTCACTTTGGACAAAGACATTAAAATTGGTCTTTGAATCGAAAAGCGATACTATTAGTAGCACCAATTTTTTTTTTGGAGTTAAATTATCACTTAATTGAAACTGTGACCTCGACAACAACTACCATCGTCGATAAACAACTCAAAATTGGCTTTTAAAACATTGATTAAAAATTGTTTTTATACTTTTTTAAAATTTACATTAAAAAAATAAAGAAATTAAAAAAAATAAAAAAAAAACTAAGAGTTGGTTTTTGTTAATGCTTGAATCTATTAGGACCGAAAGAACAACCTCACTAAGATGCAAATCCTCTTTCATTTTTATAGAATTGGTACTCCTTTGTCCGAAATTTATAAATGTGGGACTTTTAAAAAATTATGTCAAAAGAAAGTAAAATAGATATAACAAAAAATGGAAAATATTTTTATTTTTCTTTTAAAAAGAGAGTTCCTAAGAATGGACCAGGAAACACAAACATTCATACATTTAAAGAAAATAAACAGAACTTCCTCACATCCATCATAGTAGGGAAAAATATTTCTTATCGCATAAAAACTAAAATAAAATGATCTGCATGCATAAGAGAACTTTGACAGAGTAGTACATGGGTAGCTCATATGGAGATAACGATAGATCAACATCAAATACTTTATATTAAGAAAACCTTAGTTACAAAGTACAATCAAGATTGTTCCCAAAATAGCTCTCTTGGAATTTCTAAAAAATATATAGTTCAATACATATTCTTTGAAATTAAAATGTGTTTGTCATAATGACTGGGATTGGGGCTTCTATGGACCATAAAGAAAATATGTATAAGAATGAAGCTCGTAGAAAGAAGAAAGTGGATGGCGGAAGGCAACAAGACCTGGAAAGAAGAAAAAGGAAAATATTAGTCTTCGGTTAAACCTTTCTATTTAAAGAGGTGGAGTAATTGGATGAAGAGATTGATAAAGACAGAAAGATGTGATCAATATGAACTTACTATGATGGTATCTCATGGTTTGTCACTTGATCATTGATGTCATTTAATGGCTCTCCTCAGTGGTTACAGGAACCGTCTCAACCATCATTTTCCCTTCATTGGTAAGCTTGTCAACAACCTTTTAAAACCACTCCTCGATGTAGCTCCTCATTGGCGCCACGTTGATTTCATGCCGGATTTTTATATTGAATATTTCACCTTCCAAGTCCCTTAGATCAATAGAAATGTTTTGAAAAGCTTCTTCAATATCTTTATTTTTAATCAAATAATCAACTAGCCAGTTTTCCATGTCATCTTCACCATATTCAAGAATGCCATAGAATTTTTCAAATGATAACCCTTTAAAGATCTCAACTTGTTCAACAAATGCTTTCTCGGTTAAGAACAACGAGTTGAGTATCAATTTGGGGTCTTGGAACTCATTGGTGTTTCCAGCTAGATCTATCTCAGTTAGCTTCTTGAATAATTCATCTCTTCTGGTTATGGCCCGGTTGCATGATTGAACAATAATATTAAGGTTTTTAACATTTTCCTTCCATCATGCGTTCAGTTTTTTTATCCGGATCAGAGAAGGGAGATCCTCCTCTCTTCTTCTCAATTCTGTCATATTGGTAACTTTAACACCAAATTGTACAACCACATCGAGGTAGAAAAATTCCTCATTTTTCAAATCTGCCTGCAAATATTCATGAAAATCGTGTGCTCTCATTCCAAAAGAGACCATGCTCTTTGAAATCTCCCAAGCCTCTATTATTAATTCCATTATTTTCTTTATATTATTTGCCACATAGCCCCTGGTTGATGTGAGAAGGCTTGTTGATCCTTTTAATTTTGTCGCAGGTGTGGTAGGCTCAATCATTGCTAAAGGACTAGAAAGTACTGGAAGGGGCATTAAATCTTCTTCCAAGGCTTTGATTCGCTCCTTTAACCTAACATTCTCTGCTTCAAGGCCTCCAATAGAATTTTCTAGAGAATCTCCAGTTGCTCGGTGTATCTAGGAAATTTGGGAAGGTTGCATGTTTCGTAGGTTAATCTCTGAATGAGATTTCCCCTTCTTATTCTTTACATCTATTTTCTCAATAATCAAATTTTTGGACTTGCTATAAAAAAAAACGCTCTAAAACACAAAACACTCTTCTTTGTCGAAGGTCTTGGTCTCAGTTATTTCCATCTGAGGGTTCTGGTGAGCAGTGTTCTCTAGTTGGTCGACGTTGGAGAACACTTTCTCAATTTCAATTTCGAGTTCCATATCCTCTAGGGAGAGGTCATGGATATCACTTTCTCCTCGAGGTCCCTCCTCTTCTTGCACAATGTTTTTTCTTTTCTTCCTCAAGGGAAGTTTATGGGAACTTTCAATTTTTCCGGAAGGAGGGTTCTTATCTCCTCCTCCGCCTGAAGAATTGTGGGTTACTTTTTTACTTTGGTAGGCCGTTGGAGCGTTGCTCCGAGATGTTGTACTCTTTGGCGTGACAATCGGGGATTGGGCATTTTTCTCACCCGGACCTTTTCCTCTCTACATGTATGACTCATTGGTGTTGAGTATTTTCTCCATGTCACTGGTGTCACGAGTGGGAGTGCCTGAGGCATTGTCTCTGTCTTCATTCAGAATAGTATTAATGAAAGAATTGTTGAAACCAACAACCAATAGATGTTCTACAAAAATACCACTAAGGTCGAACCCTTTTACTTTTTCAGCATATTTTAAATTGAGGTTGTGGAAGCGGATCACGAATTCATGAATCTTGTTCATATTTCTGAATATGAAATCCCTGACTTTCCAAGGAAGAGGTAAGAATTGTTTTTTTTCTTTTTTCATGGAAAAAATGCAACCCGTAGTTGTATTGCCTTATTATTTCAGCAACAAACATTTTGTCAGATATGTGGCATGGAAGGAAGGAAGGATTTTCCTTGGATCCAAAAATCCTTATAACGTTATAATTTTCCATCGGTTCTAGTGTCCCCTTCCTATCCAGGAACTTACTCACCTGGTTAGGCATCCGGGGAGCGTTCTTTCCAAACAACAAATCTTTAAAAACTGAGACAAAATCATTAAAAACTTCATAAAAATGTTGGGAGGCCTCGTTCCTCCACAATGTTTGATATCAAAAGGTTACCGGGTCAAATTCATAGTTTACCTTCTTGCACACAGATAATCTTAGGAACTGACAGCAATGCGCTATCGCGGAAATCAAATAAGATGACATAAATAATTTCTTCTCCTCCTTGTATTGCGCCAATTGGGAAGAGATTTTGATGGAAATCAATTTACCCCAATCAAAGATGGCATGTTCTTTGACCGTAAAATATAGAATGTAAGGAATCATTCAGGAGATGCTGGTCATGGTTTCCTGTCATGTTATCCTCATAAAAAACCATGCAATTTCCCAAAAGAGATTTTTAAATGAGCCAACCTGAATTAAAGAACTCATAATTTCTATCCCTAGTATTAAACAAGTGTTGCATGGTAGCTTAGTCCCTGCCAAGTAAAGAATTAAACTACTATACAACATTCATAGAAATTCAATGAAATAATAAAAATTAAAATTAAAAGTATGATACATTAATATAAATGTAATAATAATATTTTTATTTTTATGTTTTCATTACATGAATAAGATTTAGCATAGATACATAAGAGTGAATTTCAATTTTTCAAATTATTATGGCAAATTTTTTTCTTTTCTGAATTAATTATTTAACATTAAAACATTGATAATTGATAATTTTTTCATGCAAATTTTAAGGAAGATTTGTGATATGTAACATCTTATCAAAGGCCAGCATAACGGAATGGCAAGTGATTACTCGGTTAATTAGCCTCTTCTGTAAAGCTTATGGGCTAACAGTGAACCAAAATAAATCCTCTATACATCATGAAGGAATCTCTGATCTTGAGCTAATTACTTATAAATCTTTTCTGCGTTACACTTGCAGCGATTTATCCAAGGGCTTCCTGTATCTAGGTTATGTTTTAAAGACAGGTACACATCGTGCCTCAGATTGGGAGTGGATGGTAGATAGGGTATCAAACAAGATCAATCATTGGGGAACTAGATGGCTTTCACTGGGGGGAGATATATCCTATTAAAATCTGTGCTGGAAGGACAGAATGTCTACTGGATGACCCTGGAAGCCCTTCCCCAAGTGATTTTAAATAAAATCATGAAATTAATGTTTCAGTTTTTATCGACAGGACTTGCAGATAATCAACAATTCCATCTTTGTATATGGGAGGTTCTATCCAGGCCGAAAAAGCTTGGAGGATGGGGGTTTCGTCATCTGTCTCTTTTCAATTTGGCATTGAATGCTGCTACACTATGGAGAGTTATAAATCATCCAAGCATCTGGAAAAGGGTTATTAAGGAGAAGTATTTACATAACTCCTCGAATGTAGATCGGATTAGACACTATAGATTGGATTAGACACCACTCACAAAAAGCCACCTGCTTCTAAAATCTGGACAAGCTTAAGGCGCGCTCTTCCGGTCATCAATAACTAGCTAAGTTGGCTACCTGGTTTGGGCATACAAGTGAAGGTGGGTCGAGATAGGATAATGGGTATGGGAGATAGTGTTGTCCTCTCCGAGGGACTTATAAACAGTTTAAAAGAAAAGGGAATGTCCTCCTTGGCGCAATCATCTACTGACATGATTTTGATTTTCGAGACACAGAACTGGAAATGTAGCGATGAACTGAGTTTAATGGGAGCACAGGCATATGAATGGGATACATATACCATGGGACTAAATCAAGCTGGGATTGAGCTTCAAGCAGAAGAAACAGATAGGCTTATTTGGAGTGGAGGCGATTCATCGGGCAAGATATCGGTGAAAAATTGCTGTAACGCCTTATTTTCATTACAGCCTTATCCAGTACAGATAGGGTGGAAGACAAAGTTATGGAGATGGCATATGCAATTAAAAATTGCACTCTTCTTCTGGCTAGTGGCTGAACATTGTATATTAACTTGGGAAACTTTTAAAAAAAAGGGTTGGCTGGGTCCCGGAATCTGCTAAAAAAGATGATGAAGATATCGAGCATCTTTTCATACACTGTCAATTCACTTTGGCAGTCTGGTCATCTTGCCTGTCAGCATTGAATTTAGAGTTGAAGTGGAATGGCCAAACTCTATCTATAGCTATGGAGTCCTGGTTGCAGAACAAAGGCACTCCTAAAAGCCTCCCTGCTATGATCTGTTGGCACCTGTGGCTAGAGCGCAACAAATCTCTATTTGAAGATATTGAACCGTCACCCTCTGTAGTGACTCACAGAACATTAAACAGCCTAGCATACAACCGATCTGATCATACATAGTCAACCTTAAGGTTAAGCTCGTTTGCCCGATTGGATGGATATTCGATGGCATTCTTTGATGGGGCATCCACAAACGAGGGAGCAACTTGTGGTGCAGGGGGATCTATAAAAAGAATTTTTGTCATGGATATAAGGTGGATCTTTAATTGTGGAGCAGGTTCCAATATGAAGGTTGAGTTAATTGGTGTGTGGGCAAACCTTTTTTTGGCCAAATATCTGGATATTCAGCGTCTTCAGATGTGGGGATTCAAAGGTTGTTATCGAGTGGATGGAACGAAAGGGAAATCTTATTGCCACCAAAATCAAAGGATGGAAACGCAGAATTCGGTCCCTTGAAGGAAATTTCCAAAACGCCACATTTACAGAGAATCTAATAAAGAGGCTGATAAATTATCAAAAAGAGCTCTTGTTTCGCCAGAAGGGAAATTGCTATTTTTTTACTTGGGATGGCGAAAGGGAAGGGCCCCTATTTCTTTAAAAAAAAATGATATAGTGGGGATTGGTACTATGCTGGAATTGATTGTTCCTGTTGCGCATATCTCTGATTGAGTTTTCTTTAACTTGGATTCAGCTGCAGTTTTTATATTTTCTCGTTCTTTTTAGGAATAAGAATCTAACTATCGGAGAAGTTTTGTTAGTCTTTAGATTCTGGATAGCCAAGGATGGTATTTAGAATCGATCTATCTTGCTTCTGATGCAATGTCGATGTAAAAAAATTATTTCAATATAATTTGAGCTATTTTTCCAAGAAATTGAAACTGTGTTGTAAAATATAACATACATAAACAAGTCTTAATTTGTGGTTAATCTCTATGTGAATGCACACACAATCATTCGGGTACGTTGATGTGATCAACAAACATGTATCAAGGTTCGTGTGAAATTCTAAGACTTATAATGTCACAGAACAAACACAAATCATACATAAAATGACTGCCATCACTTGACGCGAAAGAAAAAAGGAGAGAGTACATTAATTATTTTATTATTTCCAAACATTGAAAAATGTAAAAGATCCAACAAAATTATTTTATTATTTCCAAACATTGAAAAATGTAAAAGATCCAACAAAATTTCAAATATATTAGTTAATTATAATTGAGAAAAACAATTATTTTTATTATATAAAATATATATATTTATTTATTTTTTAAATTAAATATTAGTTTTTATATACAAATTTAAATCTAGAATACTTTTGAAGCAAGGCAAAGGAAGTGAATGTGAGTGGTTATATTTTCCAAAAAGAAGAGGTGTGGTTTTTTGGATGATCCATGAATAACCAATAGAGAATCTCTTTAACAGATTCTATGTAATTCTTATTCATTTGTATGTGGATCAAAATGAGAGGTGGTGATATATAAAGGGTTTATCTTGATAACTAATAGATTAGGAGGGAATTGAAAGTCATTGTTACATCTTTGGATATTGTTATCAATAATTGATACAACTCAATTAGAGATCGAAAAATATTGGGTCGTATGAGATTGATAGGTCACATTACACAAAAATTAAAAAAGATATTTCCCATAATTACAGGTGCTAGGTGCTTATTATAACTTATACATGCAACACAAAAGACATGGAAGATTGATTTTCCTGAAAGAGCCACAAAAGATGCATATTATAATTCTATAGGCTCCCAAACAATGCATAAAATTAGATGTATATGATAATTCTAGAGGCTCACAAACAATGCATAAAAATAAATAGTTACTCTTGAAATGTGTTCCATCAAAACAATGCATAAAAATAGATGCATATCACAATTCTAGAGGCTCACAAACAATGCATAAAAATAAATAGTTACTCATCAAATGTGTTCCATCAAAAAGGCATGACAAATGCATAAAAATAAACAATGACTCCTCAAATGTGTTCCATCAAAAAGGCATGACAATACAAGCCCACAAATGTTCATCTTATAATTTTATCAGCCTACAAATGATGTACAATAAAACAGTTCATGAGCATTACAATAGAAGAAACAATGCATGTTACAACAGATCACCATAATACCCCAACCTTTTTATCTCATCATTCTTATAACAAAAAATTTAATGCATTGGCAAATTAGGGGTGTGAGTAATGATCGAACCAAATTGAGGCTCGATACAAAGCCACAAGAGACAAGTAAATAGGATCCTTACAACCATAACAGATTGTTTCTGGACTCCTAAAGCTTTTTTCAAACTTTCTTCCCATTTTCCAACTTCAAATATTGCAATTAAGTGGGCATATTGTTCTCTTTTCAAAAAAATTTTAGCTTCATCTATGAAAACTTTCATTTGTTCATACTTAGACTTCTATTCTGTGCGCTCAATTAAAATATGTTCCATGTTATATTGTTAATCATATAAAAAAATTGAACCATGGTGGAGATGTACAAAACAATAATTATAACGACATAATTTCTAAAATATAATAAGAATCATAATAAACAAATTGAACCATGGTGGAGATGTAGAAAACTATAGTTTCAACAACATAATTTCCAAAATAAATAAAACCATTTGAAGAATGTAGTAATAATTTCAACAACATAATTTCCAAAATATAATAAGAATCATAATAAACAAATTGAACCATGGTGGAGATGTACAAGACGATAATTTCAACAACATAATTTACAAAATAAATAAAACCATTTGAAGAATGTAGTAAGAGATTTAGAGACCTCTAATTTCAACCACTTATAACATGTAATCCACGCCATGAAACAAAGTTGAGAAGACTGTGTCCAAACCTACCCATAACAAAAACCTCTTAGAATACCCATTTTCCTTCCAACAAAAAATCAGTAAAATATGCAAATTGTGAAGAAAGAAATATTGGTGTCAAATGCATTTCTTTTGCAAATCTTTGAGGCTCAAATTGTTTCTACCACTATATTGAAGAATGGAGTACTACATATTTAGCGCTTGTAAACCTCCAAACACGCTCTCTCCATTCCAATCTAGAGTAGCAGCTTTGTATAAATTTTTGTGAGCTTTAGCAAATAAAGAATCTTTTCACACACTCCACAACAAATTTTAAGATGACTATTTCCATATAATTTTTGTTGACTTTGCTTTCTGAGAGAGATATTATGAAATCTTACCCATAGCCTTACATCCATGTTGGAAACAAAAATCTAAAAGCTAAGGTGAGAGAACCTATGTCTTTGATTTCAAGTAAATTTTAAAGGAATTAATAGGGAGCTGCCACTATATTTTTGGGATGAATGTTTACATCCAAATCACACTAATTGGCCTTACATCCATATTGGAAAAAAAATTCTAAAAGCTAAGGTGACAAAACCTATGTCTTTGATTTCAAGTAAATTTTAAAAGCATTCATAGGGAGATGTCACTATATTTTTGGGATGAGTGTTTACTTCCAAATCACACTAATTGGCAGAAGTCATCCACGAGAATCAATGGTTGAAAACAAACTCGTTTGATCATGTAGTGAACTAAAAATGCACTAGTTTCAAAAACATTAAAACCATCTACATATAGGTACTAGTTTGGCATAGAAAAACTATAACAAGAATAAATTTTTAAAATCATTTCCACTGAAGTATCATGGGACCTTCCATCAATGGTATAACGTGATTACTTAATTACGTCTATGGTGAGAACATGGCAACAATCAAAATTGGAAATTATTTATGACAATGAAGAATATTCTATATTGCAATATTTGTGTACATCGTCATGAAGTTTATATTTACATACAACAATTCCACTTTCATTTGAAATTTTGAAATTTTAAAACAACACAAACCTTGATATAAAGAGACGACATCTAACCTTACAAATACAACCCAATTGTTAGTTGTTCTAATATGACTAACCATAAAACATGGATACATTTAATGAAGCCAACAATTTAGCAACATGGATTCTTTAACATTGTAGCATTGATAAGCATTATCTAAGAAAATGTAGAAGAATACAAGAAGAAAACAAATGAATATACGAAGATAAATAATTCATATCACCAATTGATCCCAGGTACTTTATAAAGTTCGAATCAAGAAATGAAGCAACACTTCCCACAATCACCTTATGAGAACAATTTCTCCCATGTACTTATTGAAGCTCGAATGCTTGAATTGAGAAGCAAAGAAGCCCTACCCGCAATCATCCTGTGAGAACAACAAAGATCAAGACATGTTGGTTATGACCGGATGAGTAGATAGTGGATTAGGTCACATATTATTACTACAAACCTCGTATTGATCAACAAACCCTCTTCTCATATATATATATATATATCATTTTAACCTAAATTTTTATAAAAGTTAAATATGGATAAATTGCTAAACATTTACAACATTTTTAATCTTTAAAAAAGTATTTTTATCTTAAAAAAATGAATCAATTAGTACATCAATAATTATTACAAATTTTACATAGGATTATCCAAAGCTTCATGCTAGCAACCATTTCTATTTGAGATGACAAAATTATGGAATCCAACTTACACCATTGTTGACATCTAGGTATGGGATATGGAAGTACCATTTTTGAGATCTAGGGAACAATACAAATTAAAAAATGCAGTGACCTATGGAGTTCAAGTTAACAAGGAAGCAAACACTTTCCTAAAAATGAAGTGATTAGCAAAAACACATATTTTTTCTCTATAAATATGAATGTCAATATTTTCACAAACTCTTATTTTTCTTTTTCTTCTATAAATATGAATGCCGAAAAATATTTATAGTTTGCCAACTTAGGGAAAAATTCATTCTTTTTTTCTCCAAAATCAATGAAATAATTTTCCTAGCCATGTTCCCCTAATAATTCCCCTAATAACAGGCCAAGGGTAGGTGTAAGTGTAACCCTTGTATTATTTAATGAACATATAGGAATTGGTCATCTTGGAAAAAAGGAGAGGGTCAACAATGAGCATCCTGACAGTCAACCAGAACAGGGACTCGTCTCAACTGGATGGTTCTGGTTCTCCCCGAACAAGAATAATGATATAATAAAATAAATTTCATATCTAGTTATATGTGAAAGTTTCAGGAAGAAGAAAAAAGAGGGTGGGTTTTCCTTTCTATTAAAGGTTTTTATTTTTATAGTAGGTTAGAATAAATTTCAGGGTGTGAATGAAGCTGAAAGAGGATTTAAATAAAATAGAGACATTGACCTGGGCTTTGAGTTTCGTAATGTTTCTTGTTTTTGTCTTCTTACACACCTTTCTATTTCTTTGGCCTTCCTCCTACTCACAGATCCATTTTCAGAACCGTGATTCTCACTCCCACCATTTGAAATGCCCTGTTGAGGACCCTTCAAATTGTGATTCTCACTCCCACCATTTGAAATGCCCTGTTGAGGACCCTTCAAACCATGATTCTCAGTCCCACCATTTGAAATGCCCTGTTGAGGACCCTTCAAATATCCACCCCCTCAACAATTCCATTGGTCAGAGCACCAACAACTTTTCTTATCCTCTTGACCAAAGTGCTAGATTCCCACCATTTGAAATTCCCTCTTGATGACCCTTAAAAGCTACACCTCCCTCATCTCCATTCACCAAAGTTCTAACGATTTTTCTTACCCTCTTGACCAAAGTGCCAGATATTTTCAGAATTGTGGTTCAACTCACTCCCACAATTTGAATTGGCATGTTGAGAACCCTACAAAAACTGATCTCCCTCAGTAGTTCCTATCCCTTCTCTGAATAAATAGAGAAATGCCCAAATTTAGTGGAGGAATCGAAAAGACTCTCACTTTGAAGAGGCGACTTGGAAACTGATCGAACATCCTTTCAATTTATGTGGGCGCGATGAGCATGCACTAGATGCAAAAACTCTTCTCCAACTCAAACAATTTGAATGGAACTTTACAAAGAGGATGGAACATTTAATTAGAATATCACACGGAAGGACCGAAAGAAGGTTGATTGGAGTCGGTGGAGGCTTTCGTTGGGTGGAGAATGGCACTTAAAACACGCTTATAAGACATGTCTACACTGGGTTTGGAAAACTAGTCGGGTTTCTCAACCTTGAACCAGAAAACCAAAAACTCTTGGAGGCAATCCTTATGATATAATTGAAGTAGGAAACATTTGCAGACACTGGTAGCATATTTATGACCTGAATCAACTTTTATTTTATGAAATTTTTTCAATGAATTTCTAATAATTGAAGAATCTATGTTTTTTGCATTAACCTAGAAATTGAAAACTTGACCATTTTGGTTTATAAATATATATTAAATTCCTTTTTTTTAACAAACCAATTCGAGGTGAAACCGAATTATTATCAATTAGTCTATAGCTTAGGGAATGACTGCTAGGGTTTGGAGCAACTGCAAGGTAGGCTTTGGGAGTCACGACCATAGCAAAGGACAACATGAGTACCAAAGCGGGGGGGGGGGGTAATGGGACTCCCTCATACAAGAAGGTAGTGGTGGACAGGGGGAAAGGGCCAAGAGTCTTAGGTTTCGAGGCACCAATGACAAGCACCTCGAGATCAGACCCGGAGAAGAGTCGGGAAAGGAACCAGGGAAAAAGCAATTGCATGGGGGAGAAAGCCAGAGAAACTCAGAGTCCTACGCAAGAAACAACGAGGCCCAATGGGGAAGAAGGGTGAAAACCGTGTAAATCTAAAACAACAATGATACCCAATTTAATCCTGGAGGATCCGCAAATGCAACTCTATAGGGACCAGATGAATACGCATGCGCTAATTTGTAAGTTTATGGGTTTGTGTCTCACAGAAAGAATGTTGCACAACTGGATTAAATATCACTAGAAGCCAAGCGGCTAAGTGGAGCTCCACCTGGGCTCGAAAGGCTTCTTCACAATAGTATTCATGAACCTAGAATACAGGGATAGGGTTTTTGAGGGGGGGGCATACTTCCATGCCTCAGCAGGACTGTACATGCAGCCTTGGAAGGAAAACTTCTCCCTAGAAAAAGAAACATTCAAAAATGTACCTATCTGGCTAAGATTTTACTTCTTGTCATTAGATTACTGGCTACCCTCTACCTTCGAATCAATAGGAAACAAACTGGGAAAATATGTGAAGACTTCAGAAGCCACCCTAAAAGGGATATATACATCCTACGCAAGAATCTGCATAGAGATGGATGTGTCAGGAGCACTCGGATGTGTCGGGAGCACTCCCAGAAGCCATAAGTCTGGAATTCAAGGATGAGGAATGGATACAAAACATAGACTACAAGCAAATCCCCTTCAGATGCAGAAGATGTCACGAACATGGACACCTAATCAGAGAATGTCCTCTTAATAAAAAATAAGAAGCAGAAAGCACCAAACCACAGGAGGATGATGATGGGTTTATAAAGCCGAACCACAGGAACATAGCTAACAAGAAACAAAATAAAACCCCAACAGGGAGCGACCCGGAGGCCAAGAATAGAACAGAAGGACGGGAAACAACCAACAAAGGGGCAGAAGGAGGAAAGGAATCAGCAAAAGCTCAAGAATCCAAAGAACAAGCAACAAATGAGCCCACAGATAACCTAAGTAATAAGAAGTAATAGGGGGGTAGCACAACTCCTATGGATGAAGAAACCAAAGATGCCAACACCCCCATGCAGGAAGCAGACGGAGATGCGGACATGACCCCAAGCGAAGTAGGTACAGAAGACCCTGATCTCAGAGACCTCGTGGAAAGGGAAAGGATAGATATCCCAAACATATTGGAGTAATGGAAAAGGCAAGGAGTAGACAACGTACCAATGGAGCAACTAGACCGCATCCAATACCCGTTCCGCCTAAGGGGGAAGCCAAATCTAGAGGGCTCAAGCGCACACATGGGGAGATAGGAAACCTAGGAATCAAATCCAGAAAGGGACAACCATAGCTCTCACCCAAGCAGGCGAGAAGGAAAAAAGGCAGGAAATCAAACAATGTATCCCTAGAGGAGCTCGGAGTGCTGCTGATAAACTCAGGTAAGATCAAGAAACTCTTCCCCAACTCCCCCCCACATGTTTAAATGAAGATTATAACATGGAATATAAGAGGCCTAAACAGCCTAAGAAAGCACAGAATCCTCAAAAGTAGACTTAGGAAGGAACAACCAGACCTTTATTTCATCCAAGAAACAAAATTCACTATAGAAAGAATGGAAAAAATCAGCAAAAAACAATGGAGCAAGTACAAGATGGTGGTTGTCGAAGGAAAATAGATGGCAGGAGGTATTCTCACCTTGTGGAACCCACGGGTGATGAGCCTAATAGTAGCCGAAGCCACCAGGAACACACTTTCGGTTAGCATGCAAATCATTGGAAATACGGAGGTGATTCTATTCACCAATGTGTATGGACCCCAGATGTTAGAGGAAAAGAGAAGAATGATTCTAGACCTAGAAGACCTAAAAATCTGATCCAAAAACCTCCACTGGATCCTGGCAGGAGACTTCAACATCATCACGTCACTTGTGGAGAAAAAAGGAGGTACTAGAAGATTGGATAGAGATGCAGAAGAATTCTCAATGTTCATAAACACAGCGGAGATGGTGGACATCAAAACTAATAATGGACAGTTCACCTGGAACAATAAACGCATGAATCAACATCAGGTAGTGACAAGACTAGAAAGATTCCTAATGTTAGAGTCTATCATTCTGTAGGGGTTAACCTTAGACTGCAACATCCTTCCCTAGGGAGGGTCTGATCACTGGCCAGTCCAACTGGAAGCAGACTTCCAAACCACACCGAAGAATAGACCTTTCAGATTTGAGAAATTTTGGATCGAACACCCCACTTTCAAGGAGAATATCAAATAGTGGTGGCGAGAGGAACAACCAAAACAAGGGACAAGGATGTTCAAACTCTATAAGAAACTAAAGTACATCAAATGTAATCTCAAGGAGTGGAACAAGGAAATCTTTGGAAATATAAACCAAGAGAAGAAAAACATTGAAGACAAAATGAGAAAACTCCAGGAAATATGCATAGTCAAGGGCTATATAGAGGATCGAAAAAAGGAAGAGATCCAGATGACCCAAGATTTGGAAACTAGATGCCAACAGGAAGAAACTCTATGGTGACAAAAGTCCTGAATTAGATGGCTAAGGGAAGGAGAGTGGAACACCAAGTTTTTTCATAGAACAACCATTTCCAGAAGAGCCCACAACAAAATCCTGAAAATTAAGGACCAGGATGGGATCGAAAGAGAATCCCACAAGGAGATTGAAAATACTCTGGTCAATCACTTCCATGGGATAGCCTAGGAACCCAACAAAGACAGAACAGAGGCCATCCAAAGGATAACTCAACACATCCCCCGTCTAGTCACCGAGGAAAAAAATAACAACCTAAATAAACCCATCACTAAGGAGGAAATTGATCAAGTGATCCAGGAGATGCCCAACGGGAAATCCCCAGGTCTAGATGGTTTCACAGTGGAATTTTTAAAAGCTTGTTGGGAAGTGGTCAGACATGACGTTTATAGGGTATTGGAGGACTCTAGAGGGTTATCCTCCATTTTAAAAGAGCTAAATGCTACAATGATTACTCTAATCCCCAAAGAAAATGAAGCCAGGACCCTCGAATGATACATGCCCATAGCTCTATGTAATGTGGTTTACAAGATAATATCCAAAGTAATATCCAATAAATTGAAACCCCTCCTACCCACACTGATTTCACAAGAACAAGCGGGTTTCATGGAAGGAAGACAAATCATGGACAACATCATCCATGCCCACGAGCTAATCCACACCCTGAAAATTCAGAGGAGAGGGGGAATGATAATACAACTGGACCTAGAAAAATATTATGACAAGATTAGTTGGCACTACATCGTCAAGACTCTGGAAGCCTTTGATTTCACCCAGCATTGGATCAACTGGATTGTCAGCCTAGTGTCCACGACAAGTTAATCGCTCCTAATAAATGGAGCCCCAACCAAACCTTTTTGTTTCATGATAGGCATCAAACAAGGAGACCCACTTTTCCCCTTCTTGTTCATTCTGATGATGGAAGGTCTCAGCTGAAGCATAAAAAGAGCAACAACAGCAGGAGAAATAACAGGCATCAAACCTTTCGAAAATTGCCCTACTTCCACAGACCAACAGTTTGTGGATGACACCTTAATCCATGGCACACCCATGGTCAAGGAAGAAAAATCCTATAAAAGAATATTAGAATAATTTGGGGAAGCCTAGGGAGCTGAGATCAACCACTCCAAATCTATGATCTATTTCTTCAACACCAACCCTACAATCCAAAGAAACCTGGCCAATATTTTGGGTTTTGAATGCAAAACACTCCCAACCAAGTACTTGGGCATCCCCTTGACAGACCAAGCATACAAAATGTCAACATGGGAGGGAGTGATCAACAAGTTACAGGAGGGGGTGAAAAACTGGATGTACAGATCCCCCAACCTAGCGGAGAGACTCATATTGACCAAGTCGGTTCTGCAAGCAATTATGACCTATATGATGTCTGTTTTTCCAACCCCTAAGGGGATACTACAAAAAATAAGAACCATCCAAAGGGAATTCCTATGGAGAGGAACGGAAACAAAGAAAAAATGGGCCCTGGTGACCTGGGAGAAGGTCTGTAAACCAAAAAGAAAAGGAGGCATGGGGCTACAAGACCCAAAAGTAACCAACGACGCCTACGGGGAAAAACTCTAGTGGTTATGGGTCAAAGAAACTTCTACACAGTGGGTAAACCTATGGAAGGAGAAGTATGCCCCGAACACAAACGAACAGGACCAAATCTGATTTAGGGGCACCAGGGAGGGATCAGCCATCCAGAATCTAGCTTGGCGCAACAAAACCTGGATCCAGACACATAGATTTTGAGAAGTGAGGAATGGAAAAACAACCAGATTCTGGGAGGATGCTTGGCAACAGGAACCCATAATGGAAAATCCGGACAGGGAGGAACTCTAACAGGACATGACCGCGCAAGGAAAAACCAGATTCTACCACTACTGGAAATGAGAAATAGATCACAACAGATGGAGAATCTGGGACAATCTCAGTTTGCAAAATAGAGACCAGACCACAAAAAGCGTGAAAGAGGTGGAGGAGGAACTGGGGAAAAGGAAAATTGCAGTCTCGAAAGAAGAGGACCAACTGAGATGGGGAAAAAAAGATGGCGGGGAATTCAACTTGAAAGAAGTCTGACACTACATCATGGACCATGACCAAGAAGATCCAACGCAACATTGGGATAAGCTTTGGAACAACCCCCAATGCCAAAAATTAAAATTTTCAAATGGTTAGTACTTCACAACCGAATTCTAACTTGGGAAAACCTAAGGAAATGAGGATTCATTGGCCCATCACGATGCCACCTCTGTCAAGCTAAGGAAGAAACAACGAATCAACTCCTTGACGAATGCATCTACACAACAGAGATCTGGGACTGGGCAGCAGGTATCTTTCGACAGTCCAATAGGATATGAGGTAACATCTACGCAACCATCAATATCTGGAATGAGAATTATAGCGAAAATGAAGAGGTGAACCTTTGTTGGACTCTCATTCTAGGGATGATCATATGGGAAATATGGAAAGAAAGGAACTGGCGCATATTCAGGAATTAAAGCCTGCCGAAAGGGAAACTCAAGGAAACAATAATCTCCCTGATAAGAGAAATAGTGCAGAGCCGCATTTGCCAGATGGGAAGAGCGCAACTCATAGGCCAGGACTCCCGAATCCTAGAATCTTTTCACTTGAAATACGGGTGCAACCGCACTCAAGTAAGGTGGCTATCGCAACTCCAAATAGGTGAGCGCAATTGGAATCCCCCTCCAGCAGGGTCCCTCAAGTTGAATTTCGACAGGGTGTCAAAAGGAAACCCAGGAATGACAGGTATGGGAGGGGTAATCAGGGATAGTGACGAAAACATAATCCAGCTATATGCTGGAAGTATGGGAAACTCAACCAACAATGCTACGGAATTCAGAGCCCTGGAGACCGGTCTCAAGATTCTAAGCCGCGAAAGGATGACAAACACCATCGTGGAAGGCGACTCCACGCTGGTTATCAACACAGTGAAGAGACTCCAAAATGGCACCAGAGTGGGCAAAATTCAGAGGCATTGGCGCTTGGCACACTCCCTGCAAAAAATCTAGGAGCATCTACAGACGATGAACAGAGTGGAGTTGTGCTGGGTATGCAGGTCAACAAATGGACTGGTGGATAGAATCGCTAATGAGAGGGTTAGCAAGGAAGGACCAAAACTAGACACTACTTAGAGAAACATCCCCAATGGTCAGTTCATAACAGACTACATCCAACTAGTGACAAAAGATCGTGACGGTAGCCTAAGTACGAACGACCACACCGAGGAAGGAGGTGCAAGGATAACTGACAGGCACGAAGGATCCAGGCAGAATCCGATTGGCCATCACTCGACCACAAGTTACAATACAGACTCAGACCACACAATAGACGGGGGTATGACACCAATGTCTTGTCAATAGGAAGAAGTACAGGGGTAGTTCGTGGGAAAGTAGAGAAGGTAATCAGTAGGGCGCAAATGCGAAGGGAAAAAGATGTTACCATGGACAAGTATGGATACACCTCACCCAAGTACAAGTATGGGGAGTAACACAGTTGGGTGTACAACGTGCAGGGGAAAGGGTTGGCACAGGGGTTATGGTCGGGTCATCATGAACACACATACCGAGATAGGGAAAAAGGAAGGGAAGGTACACCTCGACGGGCAGACCATGATTGCTAGGACGAGCCCGCGACTAGGGAAATCCCATAAGAGAAGAAGCACCAAGAATAGATACAGATAGGAAAAGAGAAACTGCAGAAGCTATCACAAAAGCTAGGGATGTGTAGATAGGAACAGGAGGAGAATCAAAGGAAAAAACTACCACAAACTAGTCGAGATGGTAAGTATGAAGAAAAATCATAGTAAGAGAAGCCCCCAGGGGAAAGAACCTCTGACAAGCTCCCGGAGGATTACAAGGATGGAGCAAGCGGCTAGAGAAGCCAAGGGAACCTTTCATACACTAGTTGAACCAAAGGGAAAGGCGATCATCACCAGATGGTAGAAAGAAATCAATACTCAACGCAAGGGTAAATCTTGGAAGGAACTGATTCAGGAAGCGGACTGGATAAGGGACCCAAGGGCCACACATCCTAGAGTAACCCTCTATCACAAAACAGTGGAGGAGGCATGGCGAACAAAGATGTTAATAGGAAAGGTGAGCTCTGAAAGGAAAGATGCCAGCCGGAAGGATTATAGGGACCACAAAAAACTGCTTACAGAGATCCTGAGTCGCCTCAGCAACCTAGAGGCCAGTACAAATCAGTTAGCTGAGGACCAGAGGGACCAAAAGGAGAAGATGGAGCAAATGGAAGCCTAATTCCACCTATACTTGTGTTATGTCCATCACATGGAAATCACGCCAGCGGACTTGAATGGAGCCCCAGTCTGTATTAGAAAGACTCGCATGGTGGTCTAGAGGGATGAGAACAAGGATAGGAAGGATGAAGGAAAAAAACATCTCATCATCCTGGACTAGCACCGGTTTAGCCATTGGTCAGCCTCATGTTGCTTAGCGTAGGGTCAGACTCCTTTTATATGTTGTGTCTTTTTACATATATGTTTTTGTTTAACTTTTCAAAACTGGATATGGTAGGACTGGGCCGGTTTCCCAACGTGGCGGCCCAGCCATACCCCTCTACTATCTTAGAAAGCACAACTCCGGAACCCCTGGTCTAGTTTCCGTTTTGGTAGACCAGGAAGTCCCCCCTCTCTCTGTATCATAAGCTATCTTAGTAATACAGGAATTTATACTGACTTACAAAAAAACAAACCAATTCGAAGTTCAATAATTTCTCAACCTCTTCAGACCTGCATAACAAAGCCTCTCCTCTTATTTCACCACACATTTACATGTCCAATAATAATATTATAAGAGATTTATGATATTCACTTGCTTTTTCAAGGATATTTTCCCATCCACCAGTACCATGAATATGCCACCTCTCAATTCACATTTACATGTCCAATAATAATATTATAAGAGATTTATGATATTCACTGGGTTTTATAGGAATATTTTCCCATCCACCAACACCATGAATACTAATGTATTTGGAAAGAATCATATCCTCTTATTGTATAATTTAACATTGTGTAATAACAAGGGAAAGTTGACCTCTTTACCCAAAGTTGCGTAAAGGTTTACCAACTTTTCCCAAACCTTTCGCACATTAAATATACCATTAATTTTAGTTTTTAAAGTTTTTCCTTTATACCATTAATTTTAGTTTTATAAGTTTTTCCTTTCCTCATATGCTTTTATATGTAATTACCTTCTTTTCCAACATTTTATAATAATGAAACCTTGTCTTGAGTAAACAAAGAGTAATTGAGATATTTATTATTTAGCACAACTAAAATTAATTCTCACTCTATTTTTATAAATACTCATGTAATAACTTATTACTAGCTGTTGCATGGCAGTGTATACCTGTCGCTAAGCAGGTATACTTAAAAATGAAATGTACATCTACATTCAATATATGTGAATATTGAATGCGTTTTTCCGGAGGTCACTGTTAACAAGTCTAGGGTAGCCGCAATCATCTTATGATTAATCAAAATTCCAGATGACTTGTCATATCTGCAGATTTGGTGGATTTAGAGTACGCCACTGTTGTACAAAAACTTCAGCCGCAATGATATCGGTAAAAAACTTAGCCAAAATTTTTAATAATATTAAATTACGCTCTACACGCTGGCTGCAGCCACCTCTGTAATAAGAGGTTCAATTATTCTACCAATAGGAATAAAGAAAAATAATTTTAAAATTTTAAAAATATATAAAATTTGTAGAGTATAATATTTAATCTTTGAAAAGATTAAATTTATAGTAATAATAATCTACCCTCTAAATGTATAATAATACCCTTTATTTTATAAATATATTTATACAATTTAAATAAATTCATTAGAATTATTACACATACTCAATTAAATTCCCAATTCAGTTAATCTTACTTTTAACAATTACTAAATGTCAACACCACTTACATCTACCAAGTGCCTCTAAATGTATAGTAATACCCTTTATTTCATAAATATATTTATACAATTTAAATAAATTCATTAGAATTATTACACATACTCAATTAAATTCCCAATTCAGTTAATCTTACTTTTAACAATTACTAAATGTTAACACCACCTACATCTACCAAGTCGATTTAGAAATTTGATTTAGGGTTAAATACATAAGATTCCCACAACAGTTTAACCATTATTTTGGTTCTATATGCAATATCAATAATTTATAATATAAGTTTTATTTATAATATAAATTTTATACGGACCTGATTAATTTACAAAATCGATTGTAATCATTGAAATTCTCCATCTCTTCGTATATTGTAAGAGTTGCCAATGAGCCATCAAATAGAGTAGAATTTAAAAAAAATTAATTTGAGTTTTGAGTAACAACAATATGCAACTACAAGAATCTAGAAGCCAGGCGTTGGAATCTTTGTGGTAGAGTCTGAGATGAATGGTAAATTCTTTAGCAGTTGTAGGTCATTATTGAAGAGGAAATGGACAAAAATAAATAAATAAATTGATTATTTAATATGATGACTAGATATATCGAATGGATTAATTTACCAAAATAAACAAATCTGGAACTTCGAGGTGAGAAAAGTTTGGAATTGTGGAAGATATTTCATGTAATTAATTATTGACTGGTGTAATGTATGAATTAAAGTCTAGTCGAATCGAACTTGATGCTGAGGTTCTTTGAATGATTTCGTATTGACAATTAACAAAATCTTAAAGCCCACGGAATAATGACTTCTAGGGAAGCAGACGTGCCCTTCAAGATTAAACAAGGATGTGAATGAGAATATATCTGTTAAAAACATTGCGACCATGAAAAATCCTCAATCTATTTGGCTGCTTTTACATTTAAATACAGATGAAATCCCTGGAATAGATCTGCCCTCCCTGAAACGTTTCCAGATCTCAAAGTCACCGCACACGACCACCTTTTAGCCATTATTGTCCAAAAAAATATGTCATGGAGCCTCCACTAAGACACACTACCATCGTTGTTGCCTCCTGCTATGGCCGCCCTCTTTAACTGTAGTATGGGATTCAAGTGCCAAGCAACTAAACTCAATGCAGGTAATTTGACTGTGTGCCTTTCATTTCTCCAGCAATGGAGGCCTTGAAACTTTATATTCTACATTGATATTCATGGATCTTCATATCCATTTTAGTGATGGATACTAATTAAACCCTCTCATACTCAAATGCACCAAACAACAGTTTTATATATCCTAATACTCATTTGTCACACTTTGGAATCTGGATGCATGCTATTTGAATGGTTATTATATAAGGTAAGTATTCATGAATGACATACCTCTTCCATGAACGCCATAACGAGAATTCCCCAAGTCTATAAAGATGGCTCGACAGATATGGTGACTCAAACCTGCCATATATTGGGGTGGATGAGGAGGCGGTTGTAATACCCCAAGGACGTGCCCCGGTTATATTATGAATTGTAATCATGTTTATAGGATGGTGAGCCAAGTGTATATAAGTTGGTGGGCTTATGTGTTTATTAGGCCGGAGAGCCTAGGTGTTTAAGGCCAGGAGCCTGATTTTGTATATGTAATTATGCAGATTATTAATAAAATAAAAACATCGTTGTGTGTAGATCGACCACGAAGAAAGAGTGATGGGGGACTAAGCTTCCACAAGGCTGGGTAAGGGAGAGAGCGATGAAAGGTTGGAAAGATGGGCTAAGATTAAGGGCTTAAATCCTTGAGAATAATAATTTATTATTATTCCAAAAGTTGTGTGAAAGATATATTTTTATCTTAAGTTCCTAGGAAAGGGAACGAATGATAAATGGAGTGCATGCAGCTCCAGGAAGACAGGTGTTGATCTGGGTGCATGCAGTTAAAGCTTAAGAGTCAGCTCGTGTTGGGGTTCTTCCATTCTCCCATCCTCCGTCTGAAGCGAGACCTCTGCATACCCTTACGCATCTTAGAAAACAAAAACTGGGAAGTCATCCTGGGTTGCTTGTTGAGAAGCCCGACACACCCTGTAATCGCCTGAGCCTTGCTATGTCTTAGTGTTCGACTATTACCAGTTGGGGGTTCATAACCATTTTCCTTGTTGTTGTTGTTGTCACCCGTACCTTGTTGGAACTAAGTCGAAAGTGGTTGAATAAGCAGGTTGTCAGGCCTGTGAGCAACACTCTCTCTAGGTGAGAGAGGTGGTTGTGGATTGAAGAGGCAGGTTGTCAGGCCTGTGAACAACTCTCTCCAGGTGAGAGAGTGTTCTGAGGAAGTGAGAAATCCTGGAAGGGGTCCTGTAGCTGCTACAGAGCTCTAAGAATTCTGGTCCGCCTGTTGTTGAAGCCCAAGGCAAGGGAGGTGAAGCAGTCGATGGACTGTGTGACCGTGAAGGTGTATACTCCTCGGGTGGGACAGGCATGTGGGGAATGAGAGTCTGTGAGCAGTGGACGTAAGTGGCTCCTTGGAGAGAATCCCTCCTCTTTAACTATGTGACTTCCCTATTGACCTTGCCTAGCCTAGGAATCCCTTGCCCAGTGGAGCTTAGTCCCAACTTAGGGGTGACCCACTGTTGAGAGTGATGAGTAGTGTGGTCTAAGGCTGGGAGGTTCGTGGAAGGTCTGCATGTAGTTGGTGGTGTTACTCCAGTTGAAAAGATAAGTATCATTCTGTGCTTAATTTATATGTTATGCATGTTTGTGATGCTTAAATGTTATCATGTATTCCATTGTATATATGAACTACTGTTAGTTCCATTGATTGTGTATGGTAGCAATGATTATGTGATTATTGTGATTAAGTGTTTTAATTCATTAAAATGCATATGTTATATGTGTATATTCCACAGTGGTAGCATTACCTGGTCTCTGTGTTAGCCGGGGATGTTACAAATTGGTATCAGAGCAGTAAAGGCAAAGTTAAGGATGTTTGGGTAGCGTTTCTTGGCCTGTTGGTGGTCGGGGACGTTACAACGGTGGAGGCGTCTTGGGAGACCATTTGGGCTAGCCCCACCTCTTGGGGGTCAGTGTCTTATCCTAACCAGAAGAAAACCATGGTTGAGTACCCGAAACAACGACAAACCCCATGGTCACATTCAAACCCAAAAAACCTCTCACGTTCTTATTTCTTGCCTGTACAGAGCTGCTAGATCCTCACTCGGGATCTCAAACCATAGCTATTGTGTTGCGAGCTGAATCCACCAATTTTTCCTACAACAAACAATTTTTCCTACAACAAACAAGAGTCTAACCGTACATGAGGTTTAGAGTTTAATCCTCAACAAAGTGAGCTGAATCCACCATTTCTTCCTCCAACAAACAAGAATTTGACTTTCCACGAGGTTTTGAGTTCGATCCCCAGCTAAGAGAAGTGAAAATAGATGAAAAATACGGGTGTTGTCCCACCCTCGAGAGCCATGAGTTTCAAAGCTCAAGGAAAGTTGCAGGGCGGTGACAAGTTCCACAAGTCCACAGGTCTCACATGTGGTGCACAGGTTTGACAGATGGATGAGGATAAGATATAGATAACTTTCAAATGACACATGCTGGCATTTATGTGGATTTGAACAGATAACACGTGTTGGCTTTCAACTGGCTTTGGACAAACGACAAAAAGGCCAAGGGAACCATCCCTTAAAAGAATGCCTTCGACGTAATAAAAAACAAACTAATGTAAAGTTGAAGGAAAACTCATTATTATAATCCTTTGCTATAGTCTCTTGGCAAAGACTAATAATGGGAGGACGACTTCAACAATATAAAGTTGAAGGAAAACTCATTACAATAGTCCCTTGACAAGGACTAATAATGGGAGGATGTTCTCAACAATTGGCATCCCTGGACTAATAATGGTGGCAGCCCTGAACTAATAATGGGAGTACAACCTCAACAATTGTCAAGGACTAATAATGGGAGGTTGATCTCAATAATTGGCACCCCTGGACTAATAATGGGAGGACAACCTCAATAATTGTGGAGGAACAACCTGTAAATGGCTTTGATAAAAGACTTAATGAGAGGACTATGAAGAGACAAAAGTTCACACCTAGTGCAATAACGTTCCAATGAATTAAATAATGAAGGCATAGGCCATGTAGTGGAAGCCCTCCAAAAGAAATTAGTTCAATTGCAGAGAACTCAAACTATTTTGGTTGTGGTACCTAATCATGGGAATTAATGAGACCATAGTCATTTAACTATGTGGCAGATTGAATTAGCTGGAGAGGGGCATAATAGATACTAGCGTGGTTACCATTTCATAGTAAAATGCTTGACTACCTACTGCTCCCAATGAATTCCGGGGGCTTCAGACTTGGGTCACTCCATTTCTTATAGGTGTCATCTCCATCTTTCATGCACAATCTCTATTTTCATTATTCCCCTTCTAGGTTATAAATTTGCACTCCTGCCCATCAAGTGAATATTTGATGTTTTCTTTAATTGTTTTTTAATGATGTTTTGTATTTATTTTTATCTTTTATTTAAATGTTTGTATTATATATTTTTGTTAATTTTAATTGTAAATATAGTAATCATGATTAATATGCTTTATTTCTCCTAATCGAGAATATTTTTAGTGATCATGATTTGTGTGCAACCTGAACTTGAGTAATCATTGTTTGAAGTATCCGAAGAGGTGTCATTATGGAGATTCGATCATAAAGTAGTAAAGATTAATGATTAACGTCCGGCTTTTGGTAAATTAAGGGTTAGTTCTCTGTATCTCACAATAAGCATAGATATATATTCGAAGGTTGCAAAAAGTTGTTAAGAAAAAATGCCTACAAAGTGATGACCAAGAAGGTCGATTTCCTACAGTCTTGGCAGAATTCCTGTACTCTGCCCACAATTCTGCAAACAATTTCCTTGACACCTGAAATTGATGGCCTCGAATCCTTTTTGGATTATGCCAAATTCCTCAACAAACGAGTCCTAGCCTTTGGCAGTAACTCGACCCTCATATAACCAAGGATAGAACCGTGGTCTAATGCAAATGGTGCTAAGAATTAATTAAATCCCCATAGATATAACCAACGATTAAATGGAAGGATCAATGATCACTGGAACTCGATTGATGTTTTTGTAGTGATTCCACTGTGTTTTCCTTGGATTGATCTGATGACCCCAATCTCAACAATTTTGCTTGATCCAGAGGTCCTGATGTCGCCTTCCTGCAAATATTAAATTTAACTATGACTCTTGCAATAAAAATTGAAGAGTTCTTGCGACAGAGAGACCCCTATTTATATCTGAGAGGAGAATATTACAATTTTAATGATAGATTCCGTAGAGGAGCCGGTGAAAGATAATTTACTAAACAAGAAGAAATTCGAAACATAACCATTCTTATATTTATTTCACACCAAAAACATACATCAACTTAGTATTTCTCAAAGCTCCCTCACACTTAAACATTTTTCTCCAAAACCTCACATACACTCTCTAACCTCACACTATCACAAGCATATATCCTTACAATAATTTTCGAATAGTTGAACAACATGGAATCTGAGTTATCTCAAAAAAACCCCTAAATTTACTCAATCAGTTCTTCTACAAAGTAGTAACAAATGGACACCTATCATAACTACTAAGCTTTGGATACCTTTTAGATATATAGATATATTGTGACTAACCATTACAATGAAATTAAAATTAAGGGAACCAACCCTTTTAGTAAATGTAATTGACTCTTATGTCAATTCTTAAATTTGTTGTGAGATGCTCCTGCATCACAAAGCATAGACAATTTCAGTGTTTTATGTTTCAGAACAACACAACACTGAAATTGTATTGAATCATCGTAAGGATAAAACAGAGGTTGTAATAAATCTCTTTCCAATGTAAAGATTATTTGGTCAATCTTCTCATATAGTGGCCTAATTTAGGAGCTTTCCCAGGATAGGCTTTAAAGTCAAGAAACAGAGTAACAAAAAAATAAGTTAGAAAGAAATTATGCATTCTCTCTTAGTATTGAGGGGCTTTTCCAGGATAGGTTTTAAATTCAAGAAACAAAGTAACAAAAAATAAGTAAGAAATTATATATTTTCTCTGTAAGACTAAGAGAACATCAAATATTTGCTACTTTAAAAAAACCTTAAATAAACTAGGTACTTTCTTCTAAGTTCAGACGGGCTTTAAAGTCCAAAAATAAAATAACAAAAAACAAATACGAAAGAAACTATGCATTATCTCCATAAGATATTTGCATAGGAATAAGAAAAGATTAACTCTTTGTTCATCTAGAACGAAAATTAAACAAATTTGTATTTTTTTTTTCAAATTATTTTTCTGTGTTATTTGTTTTGACCTATTCTAAAGTGTATAGATTTTATAGCTAAATTTAGACATTTAGTTATTATTATATTTTTGAGTCACATTCACCATGAGTTTTGCATAATAGCATCACTGTGCTACTTCTATTGTATACAAATTCATGGACAATGGAACATGTAGCTTTTACAAAATCATGTTCAATAAAACAGGTAGCTTTAGAGTTAAACTTTTATTGTATACGTCTATGTATGTGGTTTGAAAACTGTGAAGAATTTGTTTGACATACACGCCCATAAACACTCTGTAACAAGATAATATAGATCTGGCATCGTTATAAATATCAACAATTTCAATGGAGAAGCCAGATTAATGTACAAACATTTCAAGTTCATACACTCTCGTCCTTAAAACTGAGAGATTTAATCTTAAGATCTTCAAGTTGAGAGATTTAATCTTTAAGATCTTCAAGTTGTTTTGTGAACAAAAAAAAGTTGTGAAACTAAATTTGTATTTGCTATATTTAAACGTGTCATTGGTGAAGAGTACATTTTTTTTTTCTTAACCAACTTTTTATTATAACATTTTATACAAATATTAATAATATAATATAAATATAATTGAATATAAATATAAACAATTTTATTTTTTATTATTTTAGATGATAAAAAAGAAAAAAACAATTTCAAAATAACATAATTTTTTGTAAATAAAATCTAGTTATAAAAATAATTTATTTGATGATGAGTAGGAATTTAGGAAGTAGATTTTCACTCCTGAATCTTAAACTTTTAAAGTATTTTATTATGTTTATGAAGAAAAAAATTTCAATTTTTTTAATTTTAAAATTATACTCCAAAACCAAATATTAAATATACATAAATAACATATAATTATTCATATAAATATTAAGTATTTTAGATGAAAATTCTTTATTAATTATTTTAATGATAAATTTCCAAAAAGACTTGCTACTTGTGTCAACTTTTAACCCCGACAGTTTGTATTGATAGATACCATACAAGAATCTGGACTTACAGATAATTTTGTCAAGGATTCTTTAAGGTAAGAAACAAAGATAATTTTGCATGAAAACCAGTACATTTTGACAAAGTTTGCTTAGGTTACAGCTTAAAATAAGTTATAAACATGTGACCAAAAAGAGGCGTCTTTTAAGAATGAACAAGTGCCACTGCATGGCCGAGAAGTATTGTGAACATTGAGCGTCCAGAAGTTGTGAGGATTGATTTAAATCACAGAGCTAGTTAATTATAAAAGTTGATTTAATCATCATTGAAGGTAATGTGAATATATAGAAAATAATAACATCTGATGTTGGTTTTATATTGCACAACTTTAGTGAACATATATGCAACCCACAATACTACATTTAGGAAGTTGAATAGAGAGTAGGAATGGCATGCACTCTAAGATTTTAGTTTTAATCACAACTTTATGAAAAACATACATACATTATTCAACACTAGAGGAATGATGATTCTCATGCAGATTTTTCTTTTAAGGATTTTTTTTTGCAAATATGATATTGGTAGGTTGAGAGGCTCTTTTAGTTGTTTTTTTCTTTTTGTAAGTGAGTGCAGGGAGCTATATTACTGTAAAAATATGATATAATAAAAAAGGGGAGGAATCTTGGTCTGCCTGGAAGGAAACTAGACCAGGGGTTCCCGAGTTGCGCAAACCAAAAATTATGAGGGGTGGGACTGGTCTGCCAGCAAGGGAAACCAGACCAGTTCTACCAAATCCAGTTTGAAAAGGATGACTACACAAACATAACAGCAGAAACTGAGACTGACTTGACAAAGCTTGACATAACTTCCATTAGACTGACAGACCACTAGTCCAGGACGATGGTGTGTTTCTTACCCCCATCCTCTTGGCTCTTGTTCTCATCCTTCTGAATCTTGCGGGTCTTCCTGATATGTGTTGGCGCACCGTGTCCATCTGTGGTGCAGATTCAACCCCGATTCATCCGCGATCACCAGGACCTTCTCTGACTTTGGCCCGAAGAGCGTAAATGCTCCTCTAATTCCCTGTCGAAAATCCTTTACCCATAGAAACTCTCTACTGATCTACCTTACCAATCGGGAAACCGAAATTTGCGATTTCGTGAACTCTGTAGTCACACGCCTTATACCTTATGATTCCCCGAATCCCGATACGGGTCAATCGCTGACTTTCTCTCCCCCTTTCTGTTGGAGTTTCCTCTATCGGGAAATCACCACTTGCGATGTCAACAATTTGAATTCCAGAACTCCAAACCCTGATGGGCCGATCTCCCGACACACATGTGGGTTTGACCTCTCCACCTTCTGCCCTTCTATCGGAAATTCGGAACTCGCGAGATCGCGAGTCCTGATGTCGATGGACTCGGGACTTGCTTTTCCCCGATCCTCGATATGATGCCACCTGTACTCCGCATGCACTTGCGGTCCCACACTGCCACGTCACCATCGGGATATCGCGAATCGCGAATCCAACAGGAAAGTGTTCTTTGTCGTTGAGAACCCCGATTTTCCGATACCCGACTCCTCAGGATCTCCTGACACGCGTCTCTCACGATCGACGGTTCCGAACCTACCGGGATATCGCCTCTCGCGGTATCGCGATATTTTCTAC
>JZKD02S0389495.1:33562-50441 GCA_000966675.3 Picea glauca | reverse complement strand
GATTTGATGTACTTTCCGACATCATGTCTAAGGTTTGGCCAATAGAAATACTTTTGTAGTACTACCATGGTTTTCTCGACCCCGAAATGTCCAGCGACTCGACTGTAGTGTGCCTCCTAAATCATCTTGGCACACTCTCTTGAAGGAACACAAAGGTGTCCCAGGTGACAAACAAGGGCATCCTGGAGGTGAAAATTGGGAACTTGCTTACCCTCCAAGAGTGTATTGTATGTGTGGTCGAATTCTGGATCACTTGTGTAGAGAAGCAGTCAATCAGAAGTCTCGTGCCCACAAGAGTTGAGCACAGTGGTTAGCACCATTATGGATGGTCGACTAAGGCAGTCTGCAACATTATTGGTGTTGCCTTTCTTGTACTTAATGTTCAAATGAAATTATTACAGGTATGTGGACCACTTCTGAAGGCGATCATTCTGAAACTTTCCTTGTGTCTGTATCAACTGCAGGGGTCGGTGGTCTGTGTGGATGATTGTTTCCTTTCCCAAAATGTAATGCTTCCATTGCCAACAAGCCTGCACAATCGAATACATTTCTTTTTCATAAGTGGGATACTTTCAGACTGTGTCTGGAAGTGTCTCATTGTGATATGCCACTGAATGCCCATGTTGAGTAAGGACTACCCCAATGGCATAGTCAGAGGCATCTATCTCGATCTCAAATGGTTGTTGCAAGTCTGGTAATGTGAGCACTGGTGCAGAGTAAAGGCAATGCTTCAACTCCCCAAATGCCATCTGTTGAGATTCAGACCAAAAGAATTTTTCTTTAGCTCCTCCCTTGGTGACTTGACTCAAGGGCCAAGTGATATGAGAGAATCCCAACACAAACCTATGGTATAAATTGGCAATAACTAAAAAGTTGCAGAGCTCTTTTAGGGTGGTTGGGGCTGGCCAATCTTGAATGACTTGGATCTTTTCTGGATCCACATGCACCCCCCGCTCATCAATAGTGTATCCCAGATACTGAACCTGGGTCATGCCAAAAGTGCATTTCTCCAAGTTGGCAAGTTGCCGCAGTGTTTGGAGGACCTGTCGGATGTGGTGGAGGTGCTCTTCCCAAGTCTGGCTGAAGATCAAAATGTCATCCAAGTAAACCACAACAAATGAGTTGGTGAATGGCCATAGGATGTTTTCCATTAGTCTCATAAAGGTTGCAGGGGCATTCGTCAACCCGAATGGCATGACCAACCATTCGAAAAGGCCCTCCTTGGATTTGAAGGCAGTCTTCCACACATCAGAGGGTTTGATTAGTACCTGGTGATACCCCGACTTCAAGTCATTCTTGCTAAAATATTTCTCCCTCTTGAGTTGGTCCAGAAGGTCATCAATCCATGGGATCGGGTACCTATTCCGAACAGTGATCTTGTTCAGTGTCCGATAGTCAATGAAAAGTCTCCAAGTCCCATCCTTCTTCTGCACCAACATGATAAGGCTCCCACAGGGTGATGAACTCGGTCGGATGTGAACTTTCTGCAACATCTCCTGAATCTACCTCTTGATTTCATCATTCTCCAGAACAGAGCGCCGATAGATGGGTCCATTAGGTAGCGGTGCACCTGGGGTCAGATCGATGGGGTGCTTGACCTAGAAGTGTAGAGGCACCCCTGTGAGGGAGGTGAAGATGTCCTCGTACTCCTCCACAACCTTATCAATCTATTGTTTTCATGCAGCAGGGCCCTGTCTGGAGGTCATGTCCATAGTCTTCCTCTTTCCCTGAGGGCAGATCATCAGGAAAAAAAAATTCCTGGTTTTGGAAATGAGCTTACTGCATTGTTTTTCAATGACCAAAGAGATGGTGGTAGGCGGTGCTATCTCTGGTATTCTATACAGCTTATTGCCCAAGGTGATAATAACAGCACGAGGCCTAGACTCATACACAACATGTTGCTTCCACAAGTACGGTTGGCCTAATAATACATCAGAAACATCAAGAGGAGCAATGTCACATAATACCTCATCCATGAAGGGCTTGATGTTATAGGGAAGGCAACATTGTTGGCTAACGCAGAGGTCCCGTCCTTGGTGCAACCACCAGATGGTGTATGGTTGTGGGTGTGTTGTGGTCGACAAGCCCAGCCACTTCATGACCTCTACTGAGATGAGTTTCTTCTGGCTCCTGTTGTCGACAATGAACTGCAATGGGGAACCATTTACCCACATCTTGGAATGGAAGAGACACTCTGCCTCCTCTGGATCTTCTGGTTCCTCTTTCTGGATCTTCGTGGTGGCAACGGTGGCATTGGGCTCTACATCGATAATCTGCTTCCCCCTATCATTCCCCTTGTCGGGTTCTAATTCAGAGTCGTATCATGCATCCAATTCAAAATCCTTCAACTCGGCTACCAATGACTACTTGGCCCGAAACTCACTTGTGTTGTGAGTGGAGCTCTTATGGAACTCACACCACTTCCCTGTGTCCTTTTTTAGCTTTGTGGTATTTTTCTTTGCTTGTGGCTTTGGTGGGTTGTCCTGGGCCACCCCACCTTGGCTTAGTCCTTTTTTCTACAGTTTGGGGGTACCTTTCCCTTGCTTTTGATTTGCAAACTCAAAGTCTCACTTTTTATGTTTGAACTTCTGCTCAATCTTGGCAGCATATCGGTACGCCACACCAAGCGAGGAGATGTCGAGGAACTCCATTTCCTCCTGAATGTATCTGTGCAGACAACTATGGTACTTTAACACCAAATGTTTCTTTGAATCTTTGATACCCAACTTTGTCCGTAGGGTATGAAACAGATTCATCATCTCATGCACATCTTGGTCCCTGTGTTGCCGCAACATAGTCCATTGTATGTATTTTTCCTCATAGCTCCCCACGGGATAATATTGTTCCTTGATGGCATCTTGGAAAGAATTCCAAGTGGGTGTGGCCAAGAATATAGAGGGTTCCCCCTCACCCTGTTGATATGAGTAGGTTTCCCACCAGTCCTTGACATCGGGGGCAACTTTGAGTAGTGTGAAAATAATCCTTTCTCAGTCAAAAAATTCATGAACCGAGAAATATCCTTCTAACAGATTCAACCATCTATCTATGAAATCTTCATCTATTTGGTCCTCAAATATGGGAATGTCAAAGTTTACTCGTATCTTAAAAGGAGTGGCACCTCCATAGTGGTTGTTGGATGTCGATGCGCCGCTAGTGGGAATCCGTTGAAGAATCTGGGAAAAGTTGTCCATCATCACATTCCTTTGTTTCTCGAGGGCCTCCTTGAGAAATATTTTGATAGGATCTCTTGTTCCCTCATATTTATTTTCTTCCCCCATGGGCGGTCATCAAGGTTTGTGAGGCTGATCTTGCAAAGGTTCAACCAGATCAAGCCTCAACTCCTTATACCCCGACCTCGTTGGGGACATGTAAAGAAAGATCAAGAACGAGCAGACCGCTCTGATACCACTGAACTGGATTTATGTAGGAACACAATGAAATACAAAAATATACATAAATACAGAGATGAAATGGAAATAAGACTTCATTTCATTAATAACAAATGACTAAAAAATGCTTACAGAAAAAATGGAAATAAACTAGCTAGGGCGCTGGTAGCTTATCTCTGAAAAGAGATGTGGCGGCTACTGGCCTATGAACCTTGTGTTACAATGAGTCTTGAAGGCCTATATATTATTGAGAAACAATGGAAAACCCTAAACATCCAAAAACCTAACCCTAGGAGATGAAACGCAAGAATATGGGCCCCGTTGGGGTAAATTGGTACATCAATTTCCCATGGTCGTAACTTTGGCATACTATATCCATTTGACACACATGATACATCGTTAGAAATATATATCTGAGGACTACACTGCTAGTAGAGAATATCAAGTCCAAAATAGACTCATATTTGTCGGAGCATTCATGCCCAAAAAACGTTGTTTAGGGCCTCAAAACAGCTCCGGAAGTTCAGGACCCGAAAAACTGCTAAAAATAAAAAATTGTGCTACAATTAAGAAAACTGAAAAACTGAAAGAAACAATGGTGTGGGTCCAATTGGAATAGGCAGGTGGCCACCAATATCCACCTAGATCATTTTAGTATACATATACTCATACATCATACAAGTGTATCACTTGCACTTTTAATACCATTCATTCATATCTATTTGGTCTTAATATCAGTCTTCATATCAATCAACCTTACAATGTGTTAAATCCATGCACTAAAGCATATACAAGCATAGCTAAACATTCATCATGCAAGCTCATTGCTTGCACCTTTTCCATGTCATTCATACACATGGACATTTCAGACTTCCAGATCCTTCTCCCAAGGATCTTACTTCCATTTTTATGAAAAGTCTCATAGAGATACTCAACATTGATCTTCCCTCTCTGTTGAGAGCCTACAGTCATTCACATGGCAAGTCTCGCAGACATATTCATAACTATGTTTCCCTTTTCATATGACAACAACCAGCAAGAAAACACTCTTGCCTCAACTACTATAAAATTATTCAACAACCCATAAATATCATCTGGGAAATTCCAAAAGTGCCCAAGGCAACAAGACAACTTATCAAGCTTCTTTTTCATGCCTCAAACCATTTTTGGTTTACATACCTTTTTATCAAGGTAATCTTTTTTCTAGATTCCCTCTCAATACTACTTGAGCATACCAAGACATACCTTATATGGATACCATCCACCTATGGATGTCAACTTGACCCATTGGTCATCTAGAAGTGCCCCAACACTTCCTTTACCACATTTGGGATCAACATTTCATTAACCATTTTACCTCATCCTCAACATYRTCAACATTTTACTTATGTTGCTATAGTTAGATCATCACCAACMTTATGATCTATGACCTCRCCTTATTTTATATTTGATGACATACCATAATATATATATATATATATATATATATATATATATATATATCCATGCATGTTGTATGCATGCTCAGTCTTTGTCATAAACATTTCATCGTATCCTCGTGCATCAAGCATTTCTCTTATGCCTACAATGTAGATACATTCCACTAGCTTACCTCTTGCATAGAAACTCCCTTAAGTTAATAGGGATACACACTCCCTTCGCTAAACCATGAGCTTTTGAACTAGCTCATGTCACTCCACTGCTTCTTTCATGAAGGTTTTTATCAATCTATAGGACTCCTTCTTAATCTGGAAAAGATATTATCCCAATATCATGTTTTCAGTTATGACAGGTCAAGTAAGCAGACCTCACATATTTCCATAATGCCTCTAGAAATGGAGAATTATACCCACAATGCCAATTCTCTTATTTAATAAACAATTGTAATTAACATAGGCTTCATAAGCCCACATTTGTGGATAACCTTGTCATCTCTTCAATCCATTCACATCCAAGTCTAGCTATTAGTGTCTATCAACATAATCCCACTCCTAAGTAGCTATCATTATACCAAAGCAACAATATGCTCCCTCTACTGCACATCCTCCTATAACTTTTTTGTTGTAAGAATTTTCCAAAAGGAAACCTCAACCAAGGGATTGGTGTAGATATTAGCTAAAATTTTCCAACGCAAAGGAAATTTTCTAATAGGCTTGTATTTTCCTTGTTGTACCAGTCCTGTGACTAATTTCTGGCCCATCCAGGCCTAGTGTTTGAATCTTTCTCTGATAGATAGGGTAGGGAAGGGTTCCCTCCCCCTTCAAAGTTTTTCTAATAAAATTTTAATTGACTCTTCCATCAACCCAAACAATCCAAGTGTTGTTTCCTACTCTAATACCAATTTGTCACACACCCAACCCCATAAGTATCCTTTTAATGGATGGAGGTATAATTTTTCCGCTTTCCTACAACTCCCTTAATTCCTTGGATGATGATGCCATTTCCTTGTGCTCATCGAGAGATTTCGAATGACTATGATCTTATCCAAAATTGAGACCTGGTTCGAAATTTATGGCCTTCCAAATTTTTTTGGGTATCATTGACCAATGGCCATCACCTTCGCCACATGGCATCACTTCTCTCATGCCATCTGACATGGCACTATCGTGACCCATTTCGTCATTCTCTATCAGTGTCATGTTCGTGAAAGGAGGGGTTATAGGGAATATTCCCCTAGCCTTTGACCCTTAGTCATTCTTATGAAGATATTAAAACATCCATGGAGAACCGAACTCTCTTTCCTCACTGAGATCCATGGTGGAGTTCAGTCCACCCTTAAATATCTGAAGGATGATATTTATCCAAACTTTAACACGTGATTTAGATTGACAAGGGGTAGGGGTCCCACACCTAACTTGTGACCAATCCCACGATGCCATGTGGAATCATCCAGGAATGCCACATCATCATGGTGTACGTGGACCCGTACAATTGGAACTGGACACTACAACAAGGGAAACTTCGTCGCTTAGGCACTTAACACATCTTCCTACATCCTCAAATCTCTCGAAGTCCTGAAGTATCAGAGTTTCAAAGTTCTAGAACTCCCACCATATACTTCGGCCTTAGATGCTTCAGCATTTGGCCCATGCACCAACATGTCAAATCTCTCGGAGCCCCGAAGTCTCAGAGTTTCAAAGTTTCAGACTCTCGAAGTAAGACTTCATCAAAGTGCTTATGTTTTCCTCCCACTAGTTGATAGAATGGTTGAGAAAGGATCCCAGTGGACCCTTGGATAAAAGGCTCACATCGCTCCCAAATTATTCCCCCTGATCTAACGGTTGGAGATATTTCTCCACTCTGTGATTTCGCGACTTCGTGTCCCTTACAGGTCTTGACCTAATTAAGTCTCGAAGGTTTACCTACTGAAAAGGTCATAAAGCAGGGATGACTTATTGTTGTCAGTTGATGGTACCACTTACCTTATCCTTCCATCATGTTTGATCTAACAGTCGATAAGGGTCTTTAAGGATCCCTAGATCAATGGCTCGCGTTGGTTCGCAATTTCGACATTTGGGGATTCCAGCCATTACAAACTCTTTCACGCTCGGAGTGGGTCAACTTCGAATAACTGTAACCCGCATATGACAGTTAAGAATGGTCCCGAAGGATCCTCAGATATATAGTTCATGTTACTTCGTGACTTCAACATTCGGGTATTCTGACCATTTAACACATTTTCACTCCCGAAGTAGGTCAACGTCGAATTTGACTGAAGTGTATATCCAACGGTTAGGAAATATCAGATGTTTCTTGGATCGATGACTCACATAACTTTGTGGCCAAAAAGTTGGTCAGGGTTTAAAGATGAAGCATATCCCACGAAAACGGATAGGAAACTACCAGTTGTCGATCAAACCATTAGGTTATCGATTTGGTGGGTTGCCTTTGGAAGAATTTGAAGGTCGTGAAGTTCTAACATCTCGGAGCTCCGAACCTTCAAATTCCTGAAGATCAAAATTCTTAGCTCCCTTTGAGCGTAGCGCAGAGTTCCAGGGTTCTGGTCATATGGAAATTTGGCAAGCCCTGGAGGGTTGTACTCTTAAGTCTTTAACCAAAAATTTGGTGAATTTTGTGGACTCGAGCCTGAGGTCACTTGGAAAGGAAAATGATTTGAAGGAAACACCTTTTATCTACAGAGCTCCAAATCTATAATAGGGAAAGGTATTTTGAGGGATGGACGGATTCATAACAGTCTTGTAGAGTCTATATCGACTCTATATTCATGGATTTTATCCTTGGACAATCTTTTGGAGGATTAGCACACACACACACACACACACACACACACACACACACACACACACATATATATATATATATTTAGACAAGGGGTCACTCTTTGTTTTCCCCAAATTCGTTTAAAGGCCATTACTAACATTTCTCCTTTTTTTTTACAGAAGTAAGTAGAAAACCATTGAAAGAAGATAATATTCAAACTCTACTTCAAAATTTCTAGTCAGCCAAGCCGTAAGAGTCACAATTATCTAAAATCTAAACAAGATAAAATATTATGCCATCATATAGCTCAAATGAGATCATACTATAACAAACCAGTAAAGACAATATAACATTCAGAGTCACACTTATCTGAAATTGTGAGTTATAGCTGCCAAATTGACTGTGGGTGTTCACCTTTCCACCCAACCATAGGCTCAAATGTATTCACTCTTAGCACTCTGGCCACCCTCATTCTAAGCCATGATACCACCAGATAGTTCACTCTTCTCCTTTGTTCTGTTATGCTCTAGCTCATAACTCTTCCATGAGTTCTATGATTTTTCTCCAAGCCCCGTTATGGGAAAGGTATTCATCTCTGTTATCCTCCTCTCTTTTCATGTCTTCCTTCGTGTATATTCTTGCATGCCTCCCCTCCCCAGGGAAGGTTCTGGACCCATCCTCTTTCTTCTTCCATAAGGAACTCAGATCAATCTATGCCTGCAGGGAGACTGCACTCTGTCATACTTCAGGCTAACAATTTTCTTTCTTCTTAGCCATGCCTTCCATGCTTCCATTCATTGGGGTAGTTGGTTGTTCAACCATCAATCCTTTTCTCATTAAATGATTTTTCCTTGGGATCAAGATGAGGCTTATTATTCCATATCAAATATTTCAGCAAAAAGGATTGGGTCATCTTGGCATGATAAACCCTCTCTACCGGTTTCCTCACTCTTTCCTCTAGTGGTATCATGGCCAGTACTTCAAGGCTTCCCCCCCATAGTCATTTGTTGGAAATTTAAACAATAATACATTTACATTGTTCACATGCCATGACATGGTAATCATAAGTAATGATTAATTACAAGCTGGGGGAAACATGGGTGTTACAAGACTTAAATCCCTCCTTATCCTCCCTCACGTATGCAACCCCAGACATTGAAGTTCAATCCCACAACACCACCAACGAGCAACACTCTACCCATTCTTCGAGACTTCAGCGTTACAACTCTATATTAGGCACTATGGCCTTTTCTGTATGGTCTCACCAGGAAAAAAGACCATTGGAATTTATGGATGATTGAGTTGTCCCCAACCCATATGGTATTACTTTGTAAATATTCTCCCTCGTAGGTATGGGATCATCAAATACACTGACCCTCTCGACACACTGGTGGATGACTTGACAATCACCACCTCACAACATGTAACCAATGCATTAGTTATAATCATAATATCAACATCTCAAAGAAAGAATCACCAAAGATTTATCAAAAGAGGAAAGATACTCATTACTATACCATTCCTTTTGGTTATTTTAAACTTTCTTATTTAAATTCTATATATTAAAACAGTATGTATATGTAACTTAAAAATTCTATTTTTCATAAGTTTTCAAAATCTTATTTGTACGCCAAATTTTAAAAAAAACACAATCCTTTATTTCATAATAATATTGAAATTTGGAAATTCGCATACCTATTTTGATAAATGCATTGAAATACCTTGGATCCCTTTAGCATTTAAAAATCTAGATGACACTTATTTTAAAATCTTTTGACCACGTGTAATAGTGATGATTCTCACCTACTCTCATTTTTCTATACTTAAATATCATAACACGATTCTATAATAATTTAATAAAGAAAAAATAATTTAAGTGAATATATTGACTTAGACAGATAGATTTATACATCGAAGTCAATGGCAAATAAAATTCATTATTCAACTTTTTACATAAAATTCAACCGAATTTTTTATTTTTATATTTTATATGAGATAAATTTCATTTTTTAGTTTTTTTTTTTTTTTTTAATTTCATTATTCAACTTTTTTACATAAAAGTCAATCGAAATTTATTTATTTATTTTAATATCAGACAAATTTCATTTTTCATCTTTTTTTTTTTATCAATATTATAAGTTGAAACACTAAAGTTTTGTTTGAGGTTTAGAACAAACATTAAAAAAAAAAATGAGACTCGAAGAAAAAAGTTGAGAAGAGCGTTGATAGATGATGGCCATTAATGGGCCAGTAATTTCCTTGGTACTCCACGATCGTATGTGAGAATATGGTCGAGTCCAATAATTCATATGTTTTAGTTTCATTTTTCTATGGTTGGGATACCTCGGATTTATTTTATTCAAAGATGCCAAGAATAGAACGTGAGTATAAAATCCAAAATGGTTGAGAGTCCTTTGATTTGAAACCTTTATAGAGTTTACATGTCCATCAAACTTATAGGACTCTCACATATGATATATGACTATATTAACATATTTACCAATTTAACGAGAATTCTCCAGAGTTCTCGTTTTTCAGAGGTCACATTTTTTACCCTCATTTCAAAAAATGGTGCTACCAGTTACACCATTTTTTGAAACGGGGTAAAAAATGGGACCTCTGAAAAAAAAGAATTCTACCGATAGCACCATTTTTTTTTGCAGTGGTTAAAATTTGGACCCATTCAGACCCGTTGCATTGAAAACTTATGTTACTTTGGACAAAGACCTTAAAATTGGTCTTTGAATCGAAAAGCGATGCTATCAGTAGCACCAATTATTTTTTTGGAGTTAAAATTATCACTTAATTGAAACTGTGGCCTCGACAACAACTACCATCGCCGATAAACAACTCAAAATTGGCTTCTAAAACATTGATTAAAAATTGTTTTTATACTTTTTTAAAATTTACATTAAAAAAATAAAGAAATTAAAAAAAATAATAATAACTAAGAGTTGGTTATTTTTATGCTTGAATCTATTAGGACCGAAACAACAACCTCACTAGGATGCAAATCCCCTTGCATTTTTATAGAATTGGTACTCCTCTATCCAAAATTTATAAATGTGGGACTTTTAAAAAATTCTGTCAAAGGAAAGTAAAATAGATATAACAAAAAATGGAAAATATTTTTATTTTTCTTTTAAAAAGAGAGTTCCTAAGAATGGACCAAGAAACACAAACATTCATACATTTAAAGAAAATAAACAGAACTTCCTCACATCCATCATAGTAGGGATAAATATTTCTGATCGCATAAAAACTAAAATAAAATGATTTGCATGCATAAGAGAACTTTGATAGAGTAGTACATGGGTAGCTCAAATGGAGATAACGATAGATCAACATCAAATACTTTATATTAAGAAAACCTGAGTTACAAAGTACAATCAAGATTGTTCCCAAAATAGCTCTCTTGGAATTTCTAAAAAATATATAGTTCAATACATATTCTTTGAAATTAAAATGTGTTTGTCATAATGATTGGGATTGGGGCTCCTATGGACCATAAAGAAAATATGTATAAGAATGAAGCTCGTAGAAAGAAGAAAATGGGCGGCGGAAGGCAGCAAGACCTGGAAAGAAGAAAAAGGAAAATATTAGTCTTCGGTTAAACCTTTCTATTTAAAGAGGTGGAGTAACTGGATGAAGAGATTGATAAAGACAGAAAGATGTGATCAATATGAACTTACTATGATGGTATCTCATGGTTTGTCACTTGATCATTGATGTCATTTAATGGCTCTCCTCGGTGGTTACAGGAACCGTCTCAACCATCATTTTCCCTTCATTGGTAAGCTTGTCAACAGCCTTTTTAAACCACTCCTCAATGTAGCTCCTCATTGGTGCCACGTTGATTTCATGCTGGATTTTTATATTGAATATTTCACCTTCCAAGTCCCTTAGATCAATAGAAATGTTTTGAAAAACTTCTTCAATATCTTTATTTTTAATCAAATAATCAACTAGCTAGTTTTCCATGTCATCTTCACCATATTCAAGAATGCCATAGAAATTTTCAAATGTTAACCCTTTAAAGATCTCAACTTGTTCATCAAATTCTTGCTTGGTTAAGAACAACAAGTTGAGTATCAATTTGGGGTCTTGGAACTCATTGGTGTTGCCAGCGAGATCTATCTCAGTTAACTTCTTGAATAATTCATCTCTTCTGGTTATGGCCCGGTCGCATGATTGAACAATAATATTAAGGTTTTTAACCTTTTCCTTCCAGCATGCATTCAGTTTTTTTATCCAGTTCAAAGAAGGCCGATCCTCCTCTCTTCTTCTCAATTCTGTCATATTGGTAACTTTAACACCAAATGGTACAACCACATCGAGGTAGAAAAATTCCTCATTTTTCAAATCTGCCTGCAAATATTCATGAAAAGCATGTGCTCTCATTCCAAAAGAGACCATGCTCTTTGAAATCTCCCAAGCCTCTGTTATTAATTCCATTATTTTATTTATATTGTTTGCCACATAGCCTTGGGCTGATGTGAGAAGGCTTGTTGATCCTTTTAATTTTGTCGCAGGTGTGGTAGGCTCAATCATTGCTAAAGGACTAGAAAGTACTAGAAGGGGCATTAAATCTTCTTCCAAGGCTTTGATTCGCTCCTTTAACCTGACATTCTCCGCTTCAAGGCCTCCAATAGAATTTTCTAGAGAATCTCCAATTGCTCGGTGTATCTAGGAAATTTGGGAAGGCTGCATGTTTCATAGGTTAATCTCTAAATGAGATTTCCCCTTCTTATTCTTTACATCTATTTTCTCAATAATCAAATTTTTGGACTCGCTGTAAAAAAAACGCTCTAAAACACAAAACACTCTTCTTCGTCGAAGGTCTTGGTCTCAATTATTTCCATCTGAGGGTTCTGGTGAGTAGTGTTCTCTAGTTGGTCGACGTTGGAGAACACTTTCTCAATTTCAATTTCGAGTACCATATCCTCTAGGGAGAGATCATGGATATCACTTTCTCCTCGAGGTCCCTCCTCTTCTTGCACAATGTTTTTTCTTTTTTTTCTCAAGGGAAGTTTATGAGAACTTTCAATTTTTTCGGAAGGAGGGTTCTTATCTCCTCCTCCGCTTGAAGAATTGTGGGTTACTTTCTTACTTTGGTAGGTCGTTGGAGCGTTGCTCCGAGATGTTGTACTCTTTGGTGTGACAGTTGGGGATTGGGCATTTTTCTCACCCGGACCTTTTCCTCTCTACTTGTACAACTCATTGGTGTTGAGTATTTTCTCCATGTCACTGGTGTCATGAGTGGGAGTGGCTGAGGCATTGTCTCTGTCTTCATTTAGAATATTACTAATGAAAGAATTGTTGAAACCAACAACCAATAGATGTTCTACAAAAATACCACTAAGGTCGAACCCTTTTACTTTTTCATCATATTTTAAATTGAGGTTGTGGAAGTGGCTCGCGAATTCATGAATCTTGTTCATATTTCTGAATATGAAATCCCTGACTTTCCAAGGAAGAGGTAAGAATTGTTTTTTTTTCTTTTTTCATGGAAAAAATGCAACCCGTAGTTGTATTGCCTTGTTATTTCAGCAACAAACATTTTGTCAGATATGTGGCATGGAAGGAAGGAAGGATTTTCCTTGGATCCAAAAATCCTTATAACGTTATAATTTTCCATCGGTTCTAGTGTCCCCTTCCTATCCAGGAACTTACTCACCTGGTTAGGCATCCGGGGAGCGTTCTTTCCAAACAACAAATCTTTAAAAACTGAGACAAAATCATTAAAAACTTCATAAAAATGTTGGGAGGCCTCGTTCCTCCACAATGTTTGATATCAAAAGGTTACCGGGTCAAATTCATAGTTTACCTTCTTGCACACAGATAATCTTAGGAACTGACAGCAATGCGCTATCGCGGAAATCAAATAAGATGACATAAATAATTTCTTCTCCTCCTTGTATTGCGCCAATTGGGAAGAGATTTTGATGGAAATCAATTTACCCCAATCAAAGATGGCATGTTCTTTGACCGTAAAATATAGAATGTAAGGAATCATTCAGGAGATGCTGGTCATGGTTTCCTGTCATGTTATCCTCATAAAAAACCATGCAATTTCCCAAAAGAGATTTTTAAATGAGCCAACCTGAATTAAAGAACTCATAATTTCTATCCCTAGTATTAAACAAGTGTTGCATGGTAGCTTAGTCCCTGCCAAGTAAAGAATTAAACTACTATACAACATTCATAGAAATTCAATGAAATAATAAAAATTAAAATTAAAAGTATGATACATTAATATAAATGTAATAATAATATTTTTATTTTTATGTTTTCATTACATGAATAAGATTTAGCATAGATACATAAGAGTGAATTTTAATTTTTCAAATTATTATGGCAAATTTTTTTTTTTTTTTAATTAATTATTTAACATTAAAACATTGATAATTGATAATTTTTTCATGCAAATTTTAAGGAAGATTTGTGATATGTAACATCTTATCAAAGGTCAGCATAACGGAATGGCAAGTGATTACTCGGTTAATTAGCCTCTTCTATAGAGCTTCTGGGCTAACAGTGAACCAAAAGAAATCCTGTATACATCATGAAGGAATCTCTGATCTTGAGCTAATCACTTATAAATCTTTTCTGCCTTACACTTGCAGCGATTTATCCAAGGGCTTCCGGTATCTAGGTTATGTTTTAAAGACAGGTACACATCGTGCCTCAGATTGGGAGTGGATGGTAGATAGGGTATCAAACAAGATCAATCATTGGGGAACTAGATGGCTTTCACTGGGAGGGAGATATATCTTATTAAAATCTGTGTTGGAAGGACAGAATGTCTACCAAATGACCCTGGAAGCCCTTCCCTGAGTGATTTTAAATAAAATCATGAAATTAATGTTTCAGTTTTTATGGACAGGACTTGCGGATAATCAACAATTCCATCTTTGTAGATGGGAGGTTCTATCCAGGCCGAAAAAGCTTGGAGGATGGGGGTTTCGTCATCTGTCTCTTTTCAATTTGGCACTGAAAAGGGTTATAAATCATCCCAGCATCTGGAAAGTTATAAATCATCCCAGCATCTGGAAAAGAGTTATTAAGGAGAAGTATTTACATAACTCCTCGACTGTAGATTGGATTAGACACCGCTCACACAAAAAGCCACCTGCTTCTAAAATCTAGACAAGCTTAAGGCGCGCTCTTCCGGTCATCAATAACTGGCTAAGTTGGCTACCTGGTTCGGGCATACAAGTGAAGGTGGGCCGAGATAGGATAATGGATATGGGAGATAGTGTTGTCCTCTCCGAGGGACTTATAAACAGTTTAAAAGAAAAGGGAGTGTCCTCCTTGGCGCAATCATCTATTGACACGATTTTGATTTTCGGGACAGAGAACTGGAAACGTAGCGATGAACTGGGTTTAATGGGATGCATATACGATGGGACTAAATCAAGCTGGGATTGAGCTTCAAGCAGAAGAAACGGATAGGCTTATTTGGAGTGGAGGCGATTCATCGGGCAAGATATCGGTGAAAAATTGCTATAACGCCTTATTTTCATTACAGCCTTATCCAGTACAGACAGGGTGGAAGACAAAGTTATGGAGATGGCATATGCAATTAAAAATTGCACTCTTCTTCTGGCTAGTGGCGGAACATTGTATATTAACTTGGGAAACTTTAAAAAAAAGGGGTTGGCTGGGTCCCGGAATCTGCTATCTTTGTAAAAAAGATGATGAAGATATCGAGCATCTTTTCATACACTATCAATTCACTTTGGCAGTCTGGTCATCTTGCCTATCAGCATTGAATTTAAAGTTGAAGTGGAATGGCCAAACTATATCTATAGCTATGGAGTCCTGGTTGCAGAACAAGGGCACTCCTAAAATCTTCCCTGCTATGATCTGTTGGCACCTGTGGCTAGAGCCAATAAATCTCTGTTTGAAGATATTGAACCGTCACCCTCTGTAGTGACTCACAGAACATTAAACAACCTAACATACAACCGGTCTGATCATAGACAGCCAACCTTAAGGTTAAGCTCGTTCGCCCGATTGGATGGATATTCGATGGCATTGTTTGATGGGGCGTCCACAAACGAGGGAGCAACTTGCGGTGCAGGGGGATCTATAAAAAGAATTTTTGTCACGGATATAAGGTGGATCTTTAATTGTGGAGCATGTTCCAATATGAAGGCTGAGTTAATTGGTGTGTGGGCAAACTTTTTTTTGGCCAAACATATGGATATTCAGAGTTTTTAGATGTTTTTTTTTTACCATGGGAACAGCAATTTTTCAAGAGTATATCTAACAGTTCGCAAGCTAGATATAACTTGTGACTTAGCAGGGGCTGAGACGTCCCGAGGTTCATCGAAGGTCCACCGAAGTGAACCTTGTGAACCTACCTCCCCGGAGATAACACATGTTCTTAACCATTGGGCCCACTCAAGTGCTCAACATCTTTAGATGTTGGGGGACTCAAAAGTTGTTATCTAGTGGATGCAACGAAAGAGCAATTTTATTATCACCAAAATCTAAGGATAGAAACGCAGAATTCGGTCCTTTGAAAGAAATTTCCAAAACGCCATATTTCAGCACATTTACACAGAATATAATGAAGAGGCTGATAACTTGTCAAAGAGAGCTCTTGTTTCGCCAGAAGGGAGTTTGCTATTTTTTACTTGGGATGGCGAAAGGGAAAGGGAAGGGCCCCCTATTTCTTTAAAGAAAAATTGATATAGTGGGGATTGGTACTATGCTGGAATTGACTGTTCCTGTTGCGCATATATCTGATTGAGTTTCTTTGACTTGGATTCTGTTGCAGTTTTTATATTTTCTCGTTTCTTTTAGGAATGAGAATTTAACTGTCGGAGAAGTTTTGTTAGTCTTTAGATTCTGGCTAGCAAGGGATGGTATTTAGAATCGGTCTATCTTGCTTCTCATGCGATGTCGATGTAAAAAAATTGAAACTGTGTTGTAAAATATAACATACATAAACAAGTCTTAATTTGTGGTTAATCTCTATGTGAATGCACACACAATCATTCGGGTACGTTGATGTGATCAACAAACATGTATCGAGGTTCGTGTGAAATTCTGAGACTTATAACGTCACAGAACAAACACAAATCATACATAAAAGGACTGCCATCACTTGACGCGAAAGAAACAAGAGCAGCATAGCATGCGGGATACCTGCCGAGAATTTAATTATATCGCTGCAAATTTAATTATACTGCTGCAGAAATGTTCTAATAATTATTTAAATATGAAAAATGATAATAATAACATATTTTAAAGTACCT
>JZKD02S0389495.1:15604-33552 GCA_000966675.3 Picea glauca | reverse complement strand
ATAGGTGTCCACTCCATCATGCATTTTTTCATTATCCTCTAAACACCGCTTTTTATGCCTTAGGTATGAACCCATTTGTTACAACATAGAACCTTCCATCTGCTATAAGTAGTGTTGCTAATAAATGGTAGAGACTTACCAAACATGGGCGCCCTAGTTAGATCCTGTTTGTCATTTGGTGCCCATGCCGATTTTTTCCTTAGGACCAGGAGTCCATTATAACTTGATACATGACTTTATGATGAGCCTCCTTTCTCACTCATACACGTGTGGCCTTATTCCCCGTGGACTCCCAAAAAATGAGTCTTAGTTAAGCTCTTTTTTTACTTGTATAAAAACCAAAAATATTGTTGAGCGATTTGTCCCTTTCACACTCGTTAAATTGGTTTGAAAGGTCATGAGTCTTAGTTAAGCTCTTTTCCAACTCGTTATCAAAAATAGAAAAGATCGCCGAGTGAACTTGTCTTTTTCACACTCGTAAATTGGATTTGAAAAGATGTCTATTTGGCACAAGTTTACCCCTTTTTCACACTAAGTAGACTAAAAGACATAAAAAAGGACATTTTTTGGCATTAAGTTGTGATTGCATCTCATGACCTCGCTTGTAGTATTGAGCCTTTAGCCAGTTCTCATTTTGCATTATAAATCATTGCCTAAGCAGTTTTTGCATCCTCAACCAAGCAGAGCCTTGTTTATATCCTTCAAAATTTGACACCCTATACCCTGGAGGGAACATCACCCCAAGAGTCCATCTCCCGCATTGATTTCCTTGCATTGAGCATAGGTACGTTCCACTACTGGAACTAGTTTTTCTTACTTGTGACACTCGTTCCCTCTTCTGTATCATATCATTCATTTGTTATGAAAAAACAAAAAAAGACAGGTAGTAAGGGAGTACTATATTATATTTGGCAGTAGTCGTGTCACCTTTGAAAAGAGCACAAAGTTATTGAGTCCCTGTGTCATTATAATTTTGGGTTTAGCATGGCCTTAGGAAGTTGATTTCATTATAGAGTTTTCTCTACTGACTATCCAATCCCTATAGAGAACATTATTGATTCCTCCTACATCTAATAGTCACATCATTGGGTCTATGATGTTGGAGTCTACCATATGTCTCATTCTCTTGTTCAAAGGAAGTCTATCATCCTGTGTCGGCCATTCCTCAGAACTCTTGACTTTGCATGTCAGCCATACCCTCAGTTTGTCTCAGAATCACATGATATTATGGTATTATCATGCACCCTGACCCTACTTTCATCATTGGTAGGTCACCTTGAACCCAACAGTCGACATTTCATCATTGGTCGTTGACCAGGTTGTTTCCCTTGTGTTCGATGCCAAGACATCTATTCACACTTTGGGATTTTTGTAGTGTCTTGGATTCCATTAGCCTTATTGGTGGTTTCCTCACCTTTGTCACCAGTTTTCATCATTGGCTACTATTCATAGGGTCTTTTTCATGTACCGCTTGCATTTGGCACACATGAAAGACGCATAGGGTCATTGGTTCGTGAACATGTTCTTTGCCCAATATCCACCAAATTATGAAGCTCCTGCTTTGTTCCTCATGTTGAATGATGAGATATTCTTCAATGCTCTCCTTTCAGAAGGTCTTTGTCCATCGACTTCATCTCATTTATTCTGGATATGGGACCTAGAGTTTTATGAGTACCTTGAGGCTTGCATTCATTAGTGGTAGGCTCTCTCGCCATTGACAAATGGGAATACATCAATGTCTTCTGATCAATCGATTCCTCAAGTGTTCAAAACCGACTCCTTTATTCACACTTGTAAGAATGTGCTCAGTGCCTTGATACCTACTTTCATTATTGGTAGGTTGTCTCGCATTTGTTAACGGTATACCTCAATGACTGATAATCAAACGGTGTCTCATTCTATTCGACCTCAACTCCTTTATTCACACGATGTATACTTGCACCCTTGGCGGATAGTGTAGAATACTTGAAGACATCATTATGTGGCTGCAGCTTTCCTGAGTTGTTGCTTCATTTTCATTGGACCAAAACCTATTTGACTTCAGTAATCATGGGACATCAAATTATACTCCATTGTATACAGATATCTTCAGATTGGTTTTGAGACTGGTTCTACTGGGCCTTGTTCGTGACTATGAAAACTTTTGGCATGTAACCGCATTTATATTTTCCTATTCATGGCCACGGACACTTGTTTGTTATATTTTTCACATGGATCTGCAGTCTATTCTTGGCAGCCATGTATGCAAAGTCAGTACAGAATGTAATGAGCAATTGATTTCATCCAGCTGGTTCTCTACCACTCCACTCCTAGGTTATTTATAATGTATTTCGGCCATCGCATATACTCCTCTGACCTCACACATTAGGGGGCATCTATTATAGCAATATTTTCCTCACCATTGCAATCTTGCACAGAGGGCCTTTTTCCATTTCCCTATGCAGACTTGTCATCCCTTTTTATTGAATCCAGAGCTAAAAATACATATTTTTCCACATATACGCACCCTATCTATTATACAACATGTGTATATGTAGGTTGCTCCACTATAGCCCGCGTACATCGGGATTTGTGCCAGAAAATACAAAAAAGAAGTCGGGTTTCCATGTCACGACAAGAGATCTTTGATCCTTGGCCTTCCATATACTGGAAACATACTGAATCGACCCTTCAATTGCATTCTGAAGGCTATAAAAGCACAATTCCAAGCTATGGAAAAGAGGAGAAAGCATTCAACTTTAAGAGCAAAGTTACTCGAGAGAAATTACTTCATATTCAGTCTGCATCCCTTTGTTCCTCAAGTCTGAACACAGTGTTCATCCCCTAAGCTCTTTCCCTATTGTTGAGAGAACCTCATGGTCCCCCTTCTATGAGCTTGCCTTTGGTGGATGATTGAAGAGGTGGAGGCCCAGTTGGAAGGAACTTGATTTCTTGGTTTCGAACCGTGCTGACACGGAAGTCTATAATGTTATCACTTCTATTGATCATTTATTAATAGAAATAATCCCTTCCCATCCTATTGATATCGTGCAAATATATGATTATTATCCATGGGCATGTTTGTTATGTTTAATAATGGATTATGCTATCTAATGCGCTAACCCCTTTATATTATCACTATATACTTGCTCTACTTGTTTTTTGAGAACTTGTTGCAGGTATAAAGCTTTGGGTCAAAGTGCTCAATGGTGGAACATCATCAAACGTTGGATTAAGGTAGGCCTGTTTCTTATCTTGCACATTAGTTTATATAGCATACGTTGGAATTGAGTTCATTTCTGTAGTCATACCTGTTTGTTGTGGTTTACCCTGGCGATAGAGAGTTTTTCCCTCGTAACACAGTTTGAAGACATTTTCACGGACTTATTCACCCACATACCTACTCAAATGAGGTTAATACAAACATTTTCAGATAGCGCTTGCCAGAGAGAATGGGTTATAATGTCCATCTCAATCGATTATAGCACTTGCTCAACATGTATCCATTGAAAAGGCCAAGATGTTCAAAATGTCCAGCTCAATCTTTAATTCAGGTTTCACATTTGCCCGTCGACTTCAATCTTACAAAGACATAACCTAAATCAAAATAATGGCAAAAATTTTAGTCACATTTTTTCTACTAGTTTTGTTTAAAATCAAATTAAAAAATTAGAAATTGCAAATTTTAGTGGTTGAGATTAAATATTCTAAATATTTTTGAGATTTTTAAAGAAGTTGAATCAATTTATGCATTTAAGAAAATTTAAACTACACCTATTTCAAACTACAAAACTCCAAATTTATATTAATACTTTCTATTTTGATATTAAAATATTTACTAATGAATTAATACTTTCTATTTTGATATTAAAATATTTATAAATGAAAATTACTTTATATTGGAGAATTTAAATACTTACTAAATAAACTTTATACTTGTTACATAAACATTTTAAGTTCTTTTCTCATTTGAATTTTTTTTAAGTTAAAATTAAATATAATTTTTATTATTATTATTATTGATAATGATTTTAAATGAAAATTAATACAAAGGAAAACAAAATTAATTAAAACAAGTATTTTGGATGATAATCAATTAAAACAAGTATTTTGGATGATATAATTATCATGGTGACATATTAAGAGGTAGTTTCTTCTCCCAAGTATTTAGGTTGGGTCTTGAATTTAATTATATTCATAATTAAAATTCTTGTGTGGAGAAATTGTAATAAGGTAGATGAAAAACTTATATTTTAAATAAAATTAATGCATATGAATTGAATCATAGAGTTGGAAATAAAGAAAGCTACTTTTTAAAATATTGGTATAAACAATTTAATCATCATGTTAAGGGGTTTGGGATTTTTAAAAGAATCTTGAACAAATTTAAGAGTTTATAAACAGTTTTTACTAAATGAACTAAGAGTAAAAACACAAATGCCTTATTCTATTATGTTGCAAATATAGGGACATCTTATCATAGAATAAGAAGCATTATGTCAATTTATGACATTATTATCAAAATAAAACATAGGGACACTAACAAATTACCACAACAAACAAAGATTACAATTCAAGATAAGAATCCATACTATACCATAATGAAATGGATTAAAAATAAAATAAAAAATCAAAGAAGAAGATTTTCTAAGAAAGCCCACCAAATCCCACTACTCTATAGGCCCAAGTCGTACAATATCTTAAAGATGTCGATCAAGGACCCCATTTGTATTATAGATGCACCCTTGAAAGTGAAAAGCCGGCCACCAAAGAAAATTTGATTAGTAATTCAAGACCTGGTACAAAAGAAGAATTTAGAATTTTCAAGGTGTGTTTTTTTTTAGCCTCACACATATTCAACTAAATGATAATATGCAATAGACCCCACACACATTTCTCTTCAAGGTACATGGTGTTAGTCATCGAATTTTCAAAGCGGTTTTGAAACCCAGACACATTCAACTAAAATATAAGGTGTAGATGGACCCCACACACATTCTTCTTCAAGGACTAAGAGTGTCACGTATACAACATGGATAAGATGAATATGGTACCCACAGGCATTCACATGTGCATGTACACCTCAAATGGTCTCCACTTGTATGCTACACGACATAAATGTCTTAAATAAACCCAAATAATGGTAGAGGTTGTCCATCACTGGTAATTGTCTTTCCCAACAGCTCCAATTTATTTCTACACATGACATACATCACAAATATATTAGTCATCATGTAAAATAAAAATTCATGTATCATAACATTTAAATCAATAAAACATTTTCAGATATGCCCCGACATATCTCTATGCACTCTACCACATTACTCCTTAATGTGTTAGCTAGTGCAATCGCAATCGAATTTTCAGTTGTATCTATGATCATACAACTATCAACATCTGTATTCCAAAACACTTACCTACATTAGTTAATCTGTATCTCATACTAGAGAAATACAATAAACAACAAGAAAGGAGTCAAGGAACTCTTCCTTTTTCCAACTCCTTATACATAGCCTTGGCCTTTCACTCCCATTGAATTATTTTCCAAGGCCTCACTGCATTTACTTAACACAACTTAACCAAGCCTATTCATTCAAACATACTTATTTATTTATTTTCCTTTTCTTTCATAGCTATTCCTTTTCAAGATTCATAACTTTGTTAAGAAAATCATATTTTAAAGTGACAAAAGTATTCCTCCTTTTCTCCTTCTTTGCTTATGCAATATAGTACCTTTTGAGATCTCCCTGCTCTTTTCCTTAAACAGTATTGGTTAGGTTCACCTTAACCTTCTTGGATAAATCAACATGCTACAACAACAATCTTTTTGTTCATAATGAATTATGAACATGTGCTTCCTGCACATTACCATTTACTTATCAAAATGTTCAATGCTCATTTGTTAGTCTTCCATTCATGCATTATGTTTTATAATGTAATCCAAGATTCTTGCAACCCACTGCCCAATTCTCAGCAGTCATTAGGGTTGTGACTTTGTTCTCCTGACAAAATCTTTACACAGTTCCTCCACAATGAAATCCTTCAGTATGCAACTTCCTTATTGCATATCCATCACTATTTAGGATGGCCTCAACCTTGAGTCAACTTCAGCTTTATCATTTCAGCTATTTACCAATATTCTACAAGGAGTATAAACTTGCATTCTTATGATGCATTATGAATTACATATGCACATTATCCCATTGTGTTGTCATGCACAATGCTCTTACTACATGCTTCAACATACTGCGTGTCTACAAAAATCACACTTACAACTTTCTTTTCTGTATCAATTGAAATTTAGTTAGTTCATGATTGTTCATGACCATTTACATTCAGCGTTTAAAAAATCTAGTCAGGTTTCCTTTTATCATGACAATGGAGCATCCCTCATCAATTACTTCTTTTATCAATTTATACTAGATTTTCTTGAGGGAATGGAATACATCCTCCTCTATTCATTATTCAAAACAAAACTTTCATGACTCTTCAGAATAGATTCAACCATCCATCCATGATATTCATTCAATCTTGGAAAGTGCAATTATTGCCTTACATTTCACTCTTTTAGGCAGTCACATCGTGCCTTTTATGATCCGGATTTATGTAGGAACACAATGAAATATAGAAATACACATAAATTCATAGATGCAGTGGAAATAAGACTTCATTTCATTAATAACAAATGACTGAAAAATGCTTACAAAAAAAATGGAAATAAACTAGCTAGGGCACTGGTAGCTTATCTATGAGAAGAGATGTGGCGGCTACTGGCCTCTAAACTCTGTGTTACAATGAGGCTTGAAGGCCTATATATTATTGAGAAACAATGGAAAACCCTAAACATCCAAAAACCTAGCCCTAGGAAATGAAACACCAGAATATGGGCCCTGTTGGGGTAAATTGGTACATCAATTTTCTGGGGTCGTAACTTTGGCATACTATCTCCGTTTGATGCACATGATACATTGTTAGAAATATCTATCCGAGGACTACACTGCTGATAGAAAATATCAATTTTGAAACGCACTCATATTCGCCAAAGCATTCATACCCAAAAAACGTCGTTTAGGGCCTCAAAACAGCTCCGGAAGTTCAGGACCCAAAAAACTACTAAAAATAGTAAATTGTGCTACAATTAAGGAAACTAAAAAAATGAAAGAAACAATGGTGTGGGTCCAAGTGGAATAGGTAGGTGGCCACCAATATCCACTTGGATCAATCCTCCCTCCTTAGGAAGCAATGGTCCCCATTGCGTTGAGTTCCTCCATGAGATGAGGAAACTTCTGCTGAACTTGGTCCCTGGTGAGCCACTTGCCCTGGTGAAGGAGTTGGCCTACTTTGGCAATTCGATATAGTTGGATCCTCTGTTGGAAGGTGTTCTTGATATGTGTGTCCATAATTCGATCAGTTGTGGCTTGTTCCATGCAATATGGTTTTAACTCTGTTGGGGTGAGTTGTTCTTCCATGTTGGATGTGTCTAGTAGAGGTGGAAAGTAGGGTCGAAGGCGGTCCACATTGAACATTGGGTGCAGACCAAGGAATGGTGGAATACTGAGCTCAAAGGAATTGTCCCCTATATCCTTGGTGATGGTGTATGGCTCATATTGGAGTGGGTGAATCTTGCAGTAGGGTCCAACGAGGCTCTCCTTTTGCAAATGTAGCCACACTTTGTCACCCACCTGGAAGTTGTGTGGCACTCGATGTTGATCATGTCATTGCTTGTAACTAGCATTGGCTCTGTCCAATATGTCATGAACCTATTGGAGGATGTGATGAATGCGCTCAATGAAGCTATTTTCCTTGTCAGCCTCAGACTGGACATGGGTTGAATCTGCCCAAGTAGCCGCAAATGGCATGGCTACATCAATGGGACATAGTGGTTAGAATCCCAAGCCCACTTGGAAGGGGATGTGGCTAGTTGAGCTATGGAGAGACCGATTGTAGCTGTGTTGTACATAGGGGAGGATTTCATCCCATGTGCGTGGATGCTTTGAGTTGTACATGCACAGAATTTGTACAATCATCCGGTTGATGACCTCTGTCTATCCATTAGTTTGCAGATGGAAAGCTATGGACTTGGTGAGCTTGGTGTCCAGCATCAACCAGAGGTTGGACCAAAATGTACTGAGGAACCTGCTGTCCCAATATGAGATGATAGACTGTGGGATCCCAAAGTGTACCCACACTCGTTCAAAGAAGATTTTAGCAATGGCTTCTGTTGTGATATTCTTCTTGCAGGCCATCATAATGGACATCTTCGAGAATCGGTCGACGACCAAAAAAACACAGTCATCGCCATGCTTAGTAGAAGGAAGGCCCGACATGTAATCCATAGAGATGGATTCCCAGGGTCGACTGGGGGTAGGAAGCGGAGTATAGAGGCCTTGCTTCTTGATGGTTGGTTTGGCAATGGCGCAAGCAGTGCAGGACTTGATGTACTTCCCAACATCATGTCGAAGGTTTGGCCAATAGAAATACTTTTGCAGTACTGCCATGGTTTTCTCGACCCCAAAATGCCCAATGACCCGACTGTAGTGCACCTCCCAAATCATCTTGGAACACTCTCTTGAAGGAACACAAAGGTGTCCCAGGTGACAAACAAGGGCATCCTGGAGGTGAAAATTGGGAACTTGCTTACCCTCCAAGAGTGTATTGTATGTGTGGTCGAATTCTAGATCACTTGTGTAGAGAAGCGGTCAATCGAAAGTCTCGTGCCCACAAGAGTTGAGCGCAGTGGTTAGCGCCACGATGGATGGTCGACTGAGGCAGTCTGAAACATTATTGGTGTTGCATTTCTTGTACTTAATGTTCAAATGAAACTATTGTAGGTATGTGGACCACTTCTGATGGCGATCGTTCTTAAACTTCCCTTGTGTCTGTATCAACTGCAGAGGTCAGTGGTCTATGTGGATGACTGTTTCCTTTCCCAAAATGTAATGCTTCCATTGTCGAAAAGCCTGCACAATGGAATACATTTCTTTGTCATAAGTGGGATACTTTCGGACTGTGTCTGAAAGTGTCTCACTATGATATGCCACTGGATTCCCATGTTGAGTAAGGACTACCCCAATGGCATAGTCAGAGGCATCTATCTCGATCTCAAATGGTTGTTGCAAGTCTGGTAATGTGAGCACTGGTGCAGATCAGAGGCAATGCTTCAACTCCCCAAACGCCATCTGTTGAGATTCAGACCAAAATAATTTTTCTTTAGCTCCTCCCTTGGTGACTTGACTCAAGGGCCAAGTGATATGAGAGAATCCCAACACAAACCTATGGTAAAAATTGGCAAGACCTAAAAAGTTGCAGAGCTCTGTTAGGGTGGTTGGGGCTGGCCAATCCTGAATGACTTGGATCTTTGTTGGATCCACATGCACCCCCTGCTCATCAATAGTGTATCCTAGATACTGAACCTGGGTCATGCTAAAAGTGCATTTCTCCAAATTGGCACACAACTTATGTTGTCGCAGTGTTTGGAGAACCTGTCGGATGTGGTGGAGGTGCTCTTCCCAAGTTTGGTTGAAGATCAAAATGTCATCCAAGTACACCACTGCAAATGAGTTGGTGAATGGTTATAAGATGTTGTCCATTAGTCTCATAAAGGTTGCAGGAGCATTCGTCAACCCGAATGGCATGACCAACCATTCGAAAAGGCCCTCCTTGGATTTGAAGGCAGTCTTCCACACATCAGAGGGTTTGATTAGTACCTGGTGATACCCCGACTTCAAGTCAATCTTGCTGAAATATTTTTCCCCCTTGAGTTGGTCCAGAAGGTCATCAATCCATGGGATCAGGTACCTATTCCAAACAATGATCTTGTTCAGTGCCCGATAGTCAATGCAAAGTCTCCAAGTCCCATCCTTCTTCTGCACCAACATGATCAGGCTCCCATAGGGTGATGAACTCGGTCGGATGTGAACTTTCTACAACATATCTTGAATCTGCCTCTTCATTTCGTCATTCTCCAGAACAAAGCACCGATAGATGAGTCCATTGGGCAGTGGCGCACCTGGGGTCAGATCGATGGGGTGCTTGACCTGGAAGTGTAGAGGCACCCCTGCGGGGGAGGTGAAGATGTCCTCGTACTCCTCCATGACCTTATCCATCTATTGTTTTCATGCAGCAGGGCCCTATTTGGAGGTCATGGCCATAGTCTTCCTCTTTCCCTGAGGACGGATCATCAGGAAAACAAATTTCCTGGTTTTGGAAATGAGCTTACTACATTGTTTTGCAGTAACCAAAGAGATGGTGGTAGGCGGTGCTATCTCTGGTATTATGTACAGCTTATTGCCCAAGGTGATAATAACAACACAACTCATACACAGCATGTCGCTTCCACAAGTACGGTTGGCCTAATAATACATCAGAAACATCAAGAGGAGCAATGTCACATAATACCTCATCTGTGAAGGGATTGATGCTATAGGAAAGGCAACATTGTTGGCTGACGTAGAGGTCCGGTCCTTGGTGCAACCACCCAATGGTGTATGGTTGTGGGTGTGTTGTGGTCGGCAAGCCTAGCCGCTTCATGAACTCTACCAAGATGAGGTTCTTCTGGCTCCCGCTGTCGACAATGAACTACAACGGGGAACCCTTTACCCACATCTTGGAATGGAAAAGACACTCTGCCTCCTCTGGATCTTCTGGTTCCTCTTTCTGGATCTTCATGGTGGCAACGGTGGTGTTGGGCTCCGCATCGATAATCTGCTTCCCCCTATCATTCCCCTTGTCGGATTCTAATTTAGATTCATATCATGCATCTGATTCAGAAGCCTTCAACTCGGCTACCAGTGATTGCTTGGCCCGACACTCACTTGTGTTGTGAGTGGAGATCTTATGGAACTCACACCACTTCCCCGTGTCCTTTTTTAGCTTTGTGGTATTTTTCTTTGCTTGTGGCTTTGGTGGGTTGTCCTGGGCTGCCCCACCTTGGCTTGGTCCTTTTTTCTGCGGTTTGGGGGTACCTTTCCCTTGATTTTGATTTGCAGACTCAAAGTCTCGCTTTTTATGTTTGAACTTCTGCTCAATCTTGGTAGCATATCGGTACGCCACACCAAGCAAGGAGATGTCGAGGAACTCCATTGCTTCCTAAATGTATCTGTGCAGACAACTATGGTACTTTAACACCAAATGTTTCTCTGAATCTTTGATACCCAACTTTGTGCGTAGGGTATGAAACAGGTTCGTCATCTCATGCACATCTTGGTCCCTATGCTGCCGCAGCGTAGTCCATTGTATGTATTTGTCCTCATAGCTCCCCACGGGATAATATTGTTCCTTGATGGCATCTCGGAAAGAATTCCAAGTGGGTGTGGCCGAGAACAGAGAGGATTCCCCCTCGCCCTGTTGATCTGAGTAGGTTTCCCACCAGTCCTTGACATGGGGGGCAGCTTTGAGGAGTGTGAAAATAATCCTTTCTCGGTCGAAAAATTCATGAACCAAGAAATATACTTCTAACAGATTCAACCATCTATATACAACATCTACATCTATTTGGCCCTCAAATATGGGAATGTCAAAGTTTACTCGTACCTTAAAAGGAGTGGCACCTCCAGAGTGGTTGTTGGATGTCGATGCATTGCTAGTGGGAATCCGTTGAAGAATCTGGGAAAATTTGTCCATCATCACATTCCTTTGTTTCTTGAGGGCCTCCTCGAGCAACATTTTGATAGGATCTCCTGTTCCCTCATCTTTCTTTTCTTCCCCCATGGGTGGTCATCCAGGTTTGTGAGGCTGATCTTGCAAAGGTTCAACCAGATCGAGCCTCAACTCCTTATACCCCGACCTCATTGGGGACATGCAAAGAAAGATCGAGAACGAGCAGACTGCTCTGATACCACTGATCTAGATTTATGTAGGAACACAATGAAATACAGAAATATACATAAACACAGAGATGCAACGGAAATAAGACTTCATTTCATTAATAACAAATGACTGAAAAATGCTTATAGAAAAAATGGAAATAAACTACCTAGGGCATTGGTAGCTTATCTCTGAGAAGAGATGTGGTGGCTACTAGCCTCTGAACTCTGTTTTACAATGACTCTCGAAGGCCTATATATTATTGATAAACAATGGAAAACCCTAAACATCCAAAAACCTAACCCTAGGAGATGAAACGCCAGAATATGGGCATCGTTGGGGTAAATTGGTACATCAATTTCCCGTGGTCATAACTTTGGCATACTATCTCCGTTTGACGCACATGATACATCGTTAGAAAGATATATCCGAGGACTACACTGCTAGTAGAGAGTATTGAGTCCAAAATAGACTCATATTTTTCGGAGCATTCATGCCCAAAAAACATTGTTTAGGGCCTCAAAACAGCTCCGGAAGTTCAGGACCCGAAAAACTGCTAAAAATAGTAAATTGTTCTACAATTAAGAAAACTGAAAAACTAAAAGAAAAAATGGTGTGGGTCCAAGTGGAATAGGTGGGTGGCCACTAATATCCACCTGGATCATTTTAGTATACATATACTCATACATCATACAAGTGTATCACTTGCACTTTTAATACCATTCATTCATATCTATTTGTTCTTAATATCAGTCTTCATATCAAGCAACCTTACAATGCGTTAAATCCATGCACTAAAGCATATACAAGCATAGCTTAACATTCAGCATGCAAGCTCATTGCACCTTTTCCATGTCATTCATACACATGGACATTTCAGACTTCTAGATCCTTCTCCCAAGGATCTTACTTCCATTTTTATGAAAAGTCTCATAGAGATACTCAACATTGATCTTCCCTCTCTGTTGAGAGCCTACAGTCATTCACATGGCAAGTCTCGCAGACATATTCATAACTATGTTTCCCTTTCCATATGACAACAACCAGCAAGAAAACACTCTTGCCTCAACTACTATAAAATTATTCAACAACCCAGAAATATCATCTGGGAAATTCCAAAAGTGCCCAAGGCAACAAGACAACTTATCAAGCTTCTTTTTCATGCCTCAAACCATTTTTGGTTAACATACCTTTTTATCAAGGGAATCTTTTTTCTAGATTCCCTCTCAATACTACTTGAGCATACCAAGACATACCTTATATGGATACCATCCACCTATGGATGTCAACTTGACGCATTGGTCATCTAGAAGTGCCCCAACACTTCCTTTACCACATTTGGGATCAACATTTCATTAACCATTTTACCTCATCCTCAACATCATCAACATTTTACTTATGTTGCTATAGTTAGATCATCACCAACCTTATGATCTATGACCTCGCCTTATTTTATATTTGATGACATACCATAATATATATATATATATATATATATATATATATATATCCATGCATGTTATATGCATGCTCAGTCTTTGCCATAAACATTTCATCATATCCTCGTGCATCAATCATTTCTCTTATGCCTATAGTGTAGATACATTCCACTAGCTTACCTCTTGCATAGAAATGCCCTTAAGTTAATAGGGATACACACTCCCTTAGCTAAACCATGAGCTTTTGAACTAGCTCATGTCACTCCACTGCTTCTTTCATGAAGGTTTTTATCAATCTATAGGACTCCTTTTTAATCTAGAAAAGAGATTATCCCAATATCATGTTTTCAGTTATGACAGGTCAAGTAAGCAGACCTCACATATTTCCATAATGCCTCTAGACATGGAGAATTATACCCACAATGCCAATTCTCTAATTTAAGAAACAATTGTAATTAACATAGGCTTCATAAGCCCACATTTGTGGATAACCTTGTCATCTCTTCAGTCCATTCACATCCAAGTCTAGATATTAGTGTCTATCAACATAATCCCACTCCTAAGTAGCTATCATTATACCAAAGCAACAATATGCTCCCTCTACTGCACATCCTCATGTAACTTTTTTGTTGTAAGAATTTTCCAAAAGGAAACCTCAACCAAGGGGTTGGTGTAGATAACAGCTAAAATTTTCCAACGTAGAGGAAATTTTCTAACAGGCTTGTATTTTCCTTGTTGTACCAGTCCTGTGACTAATTTCTGGCCCATCCAGTCCTAGTGTTTGAATCTTTCTCTGATAGATAGGGTAAGGAAGGGTTCCCTCCCCCTTCAAAGTTGTTCTAATAAAATTTTAATCTACTCTTCCATCAACCCAAACAATCCAAGTGTTGTTTCCTACTCTAATACCAATTTGTCACACACCCAACCCCATAAGTATCCTTTTAATGGATGAAGGTATAATTTTTCCGCTTTCTTGCAACTCCCTTAATTCCTTGGATGATGATGCCATTTCCTTGTGCTCATCGAGAAATTTTGAACGACTATGATCTTATCCAAAACTGAGACCTGGTTCGAAATTTATGGCCTTCCAAATTTTTTTGGGTATCATTGACCAATGGCCATCCCCTTCGCCACATGGCATCACTTCTCTCATGCCATCTGACATGGCACTATCGTGACCCATTTTGTTATTCTCTGTTCATGACATGTTAGCGAAAGGAGGGGTTACAGGGAATATTCCCCGAGCCTTTGACCCTTAGTCATTCTTATGAAGATATTAAAACATCAATGGAGACCCGAACTCTCTTTCCTCACCGAGATCCATGGTGGAGTTCAGTCCACCCTTAAAGATCTGAAGGATGATATTTATCCAAACTTTAACACATGGTTTAGATTGACAAGGGGTAGGAGTCCCACACCTAACTTGTGACCAATCTCACGATGCCATATGGAATCATCCAGGAATGCCACATCATCATGGTGTACACGGACATGTGCAATTGGAATTGGACACTACAACAAGGGAAACTTCGTCGCTTAGGCACTTAAAACATCTTGCTACATCCTCAAATCTTTCGAAGCCCTGAAGTCTCAAAGTTTCAAAGTTCTAGAACTCCCACCATATACTTCGGCCTTTGACGCTTCAACATTTGGCCCATGCACCAACATGTCAAATCTCTCAGAGCCCCAAAGTCTCAGAGTTTCAAAGTTTCAGACTCTCAAAGTAAGACTTCATCAAAGTGCTTATGTTGTTCTCCCACTAGTTGATAGAATGGTTGAGAAAGGATCCCAGTGGACCCTCGGATAAAAGGCTCACATCGCTCCCAAATTATTCCCCCCGATCTAACGGTTGGAGATATTTCTCCACTCTATGATTTCGCGACTTCGTCTCCCTTACAGGTCTTGACCTAATTAAGTCTCGAAGGTTTACCTACCGGAAAGGTCATAAAGCAGGGATGACTTATTGTTGTCGGTTGATGGTACCGCTTACCTTATCCTTCCATTATATTTGATCTAACAGTCGATAAGGGTCTTTAAGGATCCCTAGATCAATGGCTCGTGTTGGTTCGCAATTTCGGCATTTGGGGATTCCAACCATTACAAACTCTTTCATGCCCAGAGTGGGTCAACTTCGAATAACTGTAACCCGCATATGACAGTTAAGAATGGTCCCGAAGGATCCTCAGATATACAGCTTGCGTTACTTCGCGACTTCAACATTCGGGTATTCTAACCATTTAACACATTTTCACTCCCGGAGTAGGTCAACGTCGAATTTGACTGAAGTGTATATCCAATGGTAAGGAAATATCAGATGTTTCTTGGATCGACGACTCACATAACTTTGTGGCTGAAAAGTTGGTCAGGGTTTAAAGATGAAGCATATCCCACGAAAACGGATAGGAAACTGCCAGTTGTCGGTCAAACCATCAGGTTATCGATTTGGTGGGCTACCTTTGGAAGGATTTGAAGGTTGTGAAGTTCTAACATCTCGGAGCTCCGAACCTCCAAATTCCCGAAGATCAAAATTCTTAGCTCCCTTTGAGCGTAGCGCAGGGTTCCAAGGTTCTGGTCATATGGAAATTTGGCAAGCCCTGGAGGGCTGTACTCTTAAGTCTTTAACCAAAAAATTGGTGAATTTTGTGGACTCGAGCCTGAGGTCACTTGGAAAGGAAAATGATTTGAAGGAAACACCTTTTATCTACAGAGCTCCAAATATATAATAGGCAAAGGTATTTTGAGGGATGGACGCATTCATAACAGTCCTGTAGAGTCTATCTTGACTCTATATTCATGGATTTAATCCTTGGACAATATTTTGGAGGATTAGCACACACACACACACACATATATATAGACAGGGGGTCACTCATTGTTTTCCCCAAATTCGTTTAAAGGCCATTACTAACATTTCTCTTTTTTTTTACAGAAGTAAGTAGAAAACCATTGAAAGGAGATAACATTCAAACTCTACTTCAAAATTTCTAGTCGGCCAAGCCGTAAGAGTCACAATTATATAACATCTAAATAAGATAAAATATTATGCCATCATATAACTCAAATGAGATCATACTATAACAAACCAGTAAAGACAATATAACATTCAGAGTCACACTTATCTAAAATTGTGAGTTATAGCTGCCAAATTGACTGTGGGTGTTCGCCTTTCCACCCAACCATAGGCTCAGATGTATTCACTCTTAACACTCTGGCCACCCTCATTCTAAGCCATGATACCACCAGATAGTTCACTCTTCTCCTTTGTTTTGTTATGCTCCAGCTCATAACTCTTCCATGAGTTCTATGATTTTTCTCCAAGCCCCGTTATGGAAAAGGTATTCCTCTCTGTTATCCTCCTCTCTTTTCATGTCTTCCTTCGTGTATATTCTTGCATGCCTCCCCTCCCCCAAGAAGGTTCTGGACCCATCCTCTTTCTTCTTCCATAAGGAACTCAGATCAATCTATGCCTGCAGGGAGACTGCACTCTGTCATACTTCAGGCTGACAATTTTCTTTCTTCTTAGCCATGCCCTCCATGCTTCCATTCATTGGGATAGTTGGTTGTTCAACCATCAATCATTTTCTCATTAAATGATTTTTCCTTGGGATCAAGATGAGGCTTATTATTCCAGATCAAATATTTCAGCAAAAAGGATTGGGTCATCTTGGCATGATAAACCCTCTCTACCGGTTTCCTCACTCTTTCCTCTAGTGGTATCATGGCCAGTACTTCAAGGCTTCCCCCCCATAGTCATTTGTTGGAAATTTAAACAATAATACATTTACATTGTTCACATGCCATGACATGGTAATCATAAGTAATGATTAATTACAAGCTGGGGGAAACATGGGTGTTACAAGACTTAAATCCCTCCTTATCCTCCCTCACGTATGCAACCCCAGACATTGAAGTTCAATCCCACAACACCACCAACGAGCAACACTCTACCCATTCTTCGAGACTTCAGCGTTACAACTCTATATTAGGCACTATGGCCTTTTCTGTATGGTCTCACCAGGAAAAAAGACCATTGGAATTTATGGATGATTGAGTTGTCCCCAACCCATATGGTATTACTTTGTAAATATTCTCCCTCGTAGGTATGGGATCATCAAATACACTGACCCTCTCGACACACTGGTGGATGACTTGACAATCACCACCTCACAACATGTAACCAATGCATTAGTTATAATCATAATATCAACATCTCAAAGAAAGAATCACCAAAGATTTATCAAAAGAGGAAAGATACTCATTACTATACCATTCCTTTTGGTTATTTTAAACTTTCTTATTTAAATTCTATATATTAAAACAGTATGTATATGTAACTTAAAAATTCTATTTTTCATAAGTTTTCAAAATCTTATTTGTACGCCAAATTTTAAAAAAAACACAATCCTTTATTTCATAATAATATTGAAATTTGGAAATTCGCATACCTATTTTGATAAATGCATTGAAATACCTTGGATCCCTTTAGCATTTAAAAATCTAGATGACACTTATTTTAAAATCTTTTGACCACGTGTAATAGTGATGATTCTCACCTACTCTCATTTTTCTATACTTAAATATCATAACACGATTCTATAATAATTTAATAAAGAAAAAATAATTTAAGTGAATATATTGACTTAGACAGATAGATTTATACATCGAAGTCAATGGCAAATAAAATTCATTATTCAACTTTTTACATAAAATTCAACCGAATTTTTT
>JZKD02S0389462.1:0-18364 GCA_000966675.3 Picea glauca | reverse complement strand
TACCTTGGAATGATCAAGTGGAATGATAGTATAAGTCAAAATGCAGGTGATGAAGGGTAAAATAATAGCAAAAAGTATGGGCAAAAAGGGTACAATATATGGTCCTAACAGCTAGTAGGAAGCTATCAACAATTGAGATTAATTACACCACCACTAAAAGGGAAGTTTTAACCATGGTGTATGCAGTGCAGAAGTTTCGCCACTACTTGTTGGGAGGACATTTTAAAATGTTCACTAATTACTCTACGCTAAAATACTTAGTCAACAAGCCAGTGTTGGGGTGCAGGATATGCAGATGGATTCTGCTATTTTAGGAATATGATTTTGAGATCGTGGTAAAAACAGGAAGGATGAAAAAAAGATCGTGACCACTTGTTAAGGTTGGAACATGGAGAGGAGCCTACTATTTTGGAGGATACACTGTCGGATGCACAACTCCTGGCCATCAGGAAGGTTGATGATCACTTCACAGAGATAGTACAGTTCCTGTCAACAGGAATTCAACCTAGTGACTATACAGTTATTCAGAAGAAACAGTTGGTAGTGCGCACTGCAGACTTTTTACTTATAGTTGGACATATATACAAGATGGGACCTAATGAGATATTGAGGAGATGTGTTATGAAATAATAGCAACCATTGATCCTCGCCGAAGCCCATGAATGCATCGCAGGAGGAATCTGCGCAGAGAAAGCAATAACGCCGAAGATTCTTAGAGCTGGCCTTTGGTGGCATACTTTACATAGAGATGCTAAGGATTATTACAGAGCCTGCGATTTATTCCAAAGGGTTGGGAAGCCATCCAAAAGAGATGATATGCCATTAGCACCCTAGCTAACCTTACAATCCTTTGAGAAATGGGCCATTGACTTCATGTGACCTATAAACCCACTAGGAAAGCGCACGAGAGCTAGATACATAATCACTATGAGAAAGTACTTGACCAGATGGGCCAAAGAAAGAGAAGTCAAGGATTGTAGTGCAACTACAACTGTGCACTTCATATTTGATGATATCATAACTAGGTTTGGATGCCCAAAGACCCTCATGAGTGATCAAAGAACAAATTTTGTTAACAAGACCATTCAAGCCTTAACCCAAGAATTTGAATTTTACCATCAAAGGAGCACGCCATATCATCCACAAGAAAATGGGATAGTTGAAGCATTCAATAAGATATTGGAGACAATGATGATGAAGATATGCAGTGTGAACAGGGATGACTAGGATTTAAGAGTACCAGTAGTATTATGGGCCTATAGAACACTTGCAAGAATCTGACCATGCAGACTCCCTTTAAGTTGGTTTATGGCCTAGAAGAAGTTGTACCCATGAAATATTTGGTTCCTAGTCTGAGAATTGCAGCCTTTACATATATGGATGACATTGGTGTTGTTCAAGAGAGGATTGCACATTTGGTAGAACTAGAAGAAGATAGATTTATTGTAGGATTCCATCAACAAGTTCAGAAAGAAAGAGAAAAGGCCTACCATGACAGGCATATCAAGAATAAAGCATTCAAGAATGGAGATCTGGTATTGGTATATGACAGTAAGTTCATGAAGCATCCAGGAAAGTTTAGAATGCATTGGCTTGGGCCATATCAGGTTGTCTGTATTACAGAAGGAGGAACTATGCAGTTGAAGAATTTTAATGGAGAATGGAAGGAAGGGTTGGTGAACGGAAACTGGTTGATATTGTATTATGACAACCAACTGCCTTGTAGCTCTCAGTAAAAGAAGAAGGAAAAGGGTTTAGGTACCAGGTGCAGTTGAAACTGGGTACCAGCCATAGAAAAGACAATATGCAAAAGGAAGGAAGGGAGCAATAGAGCTCAAAGCACAGGATACCCTCCACAGTATGAAGCCGAAGTAAAACAGAGGGATCAAATCTGAAGTTCCTCAGGACGAGTCACAGGTGAGTGTTGGGGACCTGTTGGCCCTTGGGTATGGAAGTAAGCAAAGATTAAGGGAGAAAAGGAAAAATATGAATTGTACAGAAGACATAGTGTATGATACTAGGTTGAAGTGAGAAAAAGAGCAGAAAAGATGGAGCGAAGTAAGAGAAAGAAATCTATTGGACAAGGAGATATAGGATGATAGATCAACAAGGAAGACAGATCTTGGAAAACTCAGTAAGAGGAAAAATCCACTGTTGGATTCCTTGAAGCACCAAACGTGAAGGAAGGAAATACAGGTTGGGGAAGCCCTGAAAACGCGGGTCAAGTTGAACTAGGGTTTGAGACACCTAGGGTTTTGGTATCTAGGGTTTTTCACACTCAGGTATTGACCTAAGGATGTCGGCGAGTGTTTTTAATGTATAAATAAAGGTCTAAAGGACCTGGGATGGGTGGTCATTATGGTTGGTGCTAAGTTAGTTCTAAGTTTGTTGCTCAATTATGTGATGAGAAGGGATTGATATTGAGAGAGAACTATTGTAAGGTGAGAAACTTCAGGCATTGTAAAATATTCATCTCGGTGCGAAGATCAAACCTATAGCTGGGTGCACAGGCAAGGGAGAGCAAAGAGAAGAGAGAAGAGAGAAGATCTGCTAGCTAAGAGCGTAGATAGAACTATATGATTTCATCTTAATATATTATAAAGAACAGTTCTTTGGACGTATCCCTAGAGAGAGGGTGAACCACGTATATCTTGTGTTGTGTGTGATTGGTGCTGTGTTCTTTGTCAATTGATTTGATGCTATGGTGATATTGTATTGGATCTGAAATATAACTTGCACAACAGGTTTAAGGCAGATAAAAGAATACTAGGTTTTTGTTTGTTGTTTCTTTGAATCCACTTTACATTCCTTTTGGTTGTAGACACATGTGTCCTGCAATTCCCTATAACTACTTTGGGTGAGAGTGCATCTACCTCGCAGGTGTTGCTAAAAGGGCTAGTAGTTAGGGATTGTTGGTGTGCTCTTGAGTATTGAACCCTAGGTCTACCTCTGTGCCAACAAGAATCCCATGACATATATGGTGGCATGTGGACAAATATAGCGGGAGCACAAAAGGAATAGATCCAATGGACCGTAAATTTTGAGGCGACCCAAATCAACGGTCGAGACCCATATAGGGCGGCGAAATAGCATGAAATTTAATTATGCGAAGGTGGGATGGGGAAAACTACTATGGTTTTATTCGTGGATTCCTGGCGCTCTCAAAAGTACATCAGGGAGAAAATCGGTCTGCTTGAAACCGTTTTCTGAAAGCATCGATGTCACGTGGTCTAAAGTGTCAAATCAACAATTCATGTGGGGGAAGGTGACGGTTAGTCAAATCACCTCATGTCACTCGTATAGGTATTGCACGTCCATGCAATGCCAGGTGAACGCCACCAGATAACTAACTCAAAGGCTCATCATTCGAAAGAGATTGTTAAAGTGTGAAAAACCAACATACCTACAAGTAATCCTATCAGTAATTCATGATTAGAACTCGATGATTACCGATATTCAAAATATGGGTGATGTTATTCTATTTTGGGCAATCATCGTCTCATTCATAAGTGAAGTAATCTCAAACTGGATCGATTTCCTAATTTCTGTAGAGTTAAGGAAAACACAAACCATGGTCTCTGCAAAGTTGGAAGACATGGACAAATCCAATCAAATAATATTCAGTAAAACATGTTTTACGACTAACATGGCAAGCTTATCAATGAGTAAGAAGGAAAGGTTGATTGCGCAGATATTAGCAACCAAATTCCATACTGACCCTGTGATAGAACCATAATCAGGGGTCAACTTAAATCCTGTTATGAGGGACCTAATCATCAACGGACATGTAGACAAACTCTAGAAGCGAGCAATAAAGAAGAAGTAAAGAAAACAAAAGAAAACAAAAATTAGAGCTGAGGCATTGGAGAGCATTGGGGAAAATCAACTATCTTGGTTGAGCACTCTAAAGGAGGAAATCACCAAGATGGAATGAATTCTCAAGTATAATCGAGTATATTCCAACAAATTTGGGACATGTGGCTATTATTGGGTAAATCAGTAGATGAAAACATGAACTAATCCCCCTAGATCCACCTAGATATAGAACAAAATGAGATGGAACAAGACGCTTTCCCTAATTTGTGATCATTGAGTTTTCTACCAAAAGAGGAATAGATAACATACCTTATGAATCGTTTCCTTATATCTTTGTTGTCCTTTCTTCACTCCAATGCTCTTGTAGAATCAAATATGCGATAATACAAACCAACCAACGTGAAAGCATCAATAGTAGAATTCAATGACAACCTAAACATGTGATCAAGGATTCATGTAATAAAATACTAATCATTTTATGGGAAAGATACATGCCACCGTATTATATTAATGAAAAGTAGAAGATACTACTGAATTTCCTTGATGTTACAAGTTCCCTTTTAGTGTTCCTTTGTTCCAACACACACATACACTTGTTCCGAAATTCACATGAAGAAAATTCACAAAAGATTGATGGGAAAATGGTGGCCTCAAGCATCACTAGAAACAGGATCCTTCACATAGTCTTCAACCTATTCTTTCATCAATTCTCTGCTTAATATTGCTTTACCATTTCCATGAGAAGCCCATGGTTATATAGGAGAAGGTGAAGTGGTTAAAGGGATGAGGATGATCCCACCAAATTAGAGAAACCAGTAGGATCGCAACCATACAGACGCCACCTCACATTCTAGAAGATTCCCCTTCTAGAAAATTCATGAAACCTCTTTCCTATTTTATCTTTGGAATGTCGTTGCACCCTACTTATATAACGGCCTATGGAAATCTCATGGGCCAGCTATAGATAAGCCTACAAAAATCATAGATTTCCACTCTGTGTAATATGGGCAGCCTGTGGACCCTTTCTAAAAAGAAGTCTTGTAGAGGAGGAAATAAGTTGTTTTTCCCACGCAAAAAGTCATGTTGGGAGCCTGAACACATGTTTGTGAAATCTTCATTAAGGTGACCAAAATAACGTGTAATAGAATTCCCCCCAAAGTATGAGGATGGAACCCATGATAGCCAGAATTCATTGTAAAAATTTGTGTGTGTGTTGGGAACAAGGAGCGCACCAATCGGGAACCTATAAACAATCAAGCATCTGCAAAATATTATACCATGTATAAAGTAGGCATTTCCATGTTCAGACTATAAATGATTGAATTCATAAATATAAGTCATGGCCACCAATTATGCACTGTGGATCCATGTCATCAAGATTCTACATAGCTACCAAGAATACATTGTGGATCTATGTATTGGAAAACTCAGATACAGAAATAGCCACGAGGCATACAAAGTGGATCTATGTGTCAATTCAAATAAAAAATACTCCATCGCAACTTGGATCGAAAATGATGAGGTCCAAGGTCTTCAATCCCATCGTCCGTTAGTATGAATCTAGCCATGTGATTAGAGGTGTTGAAGTCTATCATGGTTAGAAACCACTTGATTACCGGTTGTTAATGAAAACCATTAACAAGTGCGAGGGAAATCACCATTGATGTCAATGACTCCCAAGGTACAATAGTACAATCCAATGAGTGTGAATAGATGAGATGAATTCAAACACTTGATGGAATCTCTCAACCAGAGATTAAGGATGTAAATCCACTGTTGAAAGTGAAGAAACCTACCATTGAGGCATGCAGGCTCTAAGGCACTAAATAATTTCTAAGTCTTGTTCCTGGATAATTAGCTGAAGTCTACAGGAAAAGACTCATCATAGGAGGGCCTTGATGTATCCCCCATCAAATGACACGAAATAAGTAAAATATTTAGGGTAGAGAAAAGTACGAACATGATTTGAAACTGACACAAGGAAGGCCAACATGGTAGGAATTGACAATTGTATATGGCCGACTCAATAGAGGTCTTGGTTGAACTTATCTTGAACATATGAATGGAACGACACTGGTCTTGGCAGTATTGACTCAAAGACAACCCAAGATATGAACTTGCAGAAAGTTAGATGAGAGACAAATGGATTTCCTAACCTAGAATCAAATGATGAAGGGGGTGACATGTTCAAGAGAGAAACTTACTACCACTAACACAAATACAGAGACACATCTCTTTCCCAAATTTCCCCCCACCATTTCTAGCGAGTACCTCTTTATTTTTACGCAAACTTGAGGAGGATAACATATGATTGTTGATGTAAGCTCATCCTTTAGACCAGTCCCTCGGAGTATGTTTAACGAACCCTAAGAAGGAGTGGTTCGGTCCCATATAGGTCTTTCAATGTTTGTTTAATGAGTCCAAAGATAGGAAACTTGAAGGTTTTTCATGTTCATAGAATTTGTAAAAACACTTAAAAGATAAATCTCTTAGTTCCTTTTTTGTAAAATAGTTCGACAGGACCGAAAAAGTGATAAAATATCGCCCATCGAATGTTTTATTCAAATACTTTTACAAGCATGAACAAAATAAGGTCCCTCGACAATCTTTTCATTTTTATGGAGTGTGAAAAGAGCTTAAAGGTTACTCCATAAGTTTCGTTATTTCCGTGTTACCATGACAAGTATGAAAAGATGACAGAAGTATACTCGGTTACGTTCTCATCAATTTTCGAGCATGAGAATGAACAAAGACTAAGCTGGAGTTTTTTTCTAAAAAACCCTAAAAAGTAATCATACATGCGATGAAAAAGAAAAAAAAATCGCAAAAAATGTCCATACTTCATTTTTCAGAACCCTAATCTGCCCATCTGCAAGAAACAAAACACTCACGAGACCATTAGGCTGGTAGGTTTTTGAGAAAATATATTTAAATGATATAAAATATTTTTTAAAAATGAGATAAATAGGGGTAAGAACACATTTTCACTATTTCATTTGTATTTGGTCAAAAAATTGTTTAAGATCCCTTTTTCGCCTCATATTTCGATGGTCGATTGTGGGGAGCACAAGCGATCATTCAATGAATGTTTTGTGTGAAAACGGTGAGTACCTTGTCTTCTTTCTTTTCAATGGTTTAAAATTCGTTTTAATTGGTTAAAAAATGTTTTTTTGGGTGAATTTTTGGGCCGAAGGCGTGCGATGGGGCCGCTGTGGGTGCCCTATATCGGGGCCTATGGAAATCAAGGATTTTCGTAGACACCCAAAGGTCCACTTGTGGAAACCCTACTCTGTAGGTGAAGCCCAGTTGCGGCGGCCAAAAGCCCAAAGAGAAAAATATGCGTTGGACCAAAATGAATTCCAAAAATGATGATTGAAGGTGCTAACTTCTTTCCTTCATCTCCATGTAGGTATTTGGATTGCAAAAATGTTGGAGTGAAGAGAAAGAGAGGATGAATACAATGATTCAATGGATTTTAATGATCCGGGTACCATAAATTCCATACGACAGTGTGGTTTATTAAAGTTCTTCAATATCCAGTGCATGAGAGCCCAACTAAGACTGTTGGAATATTTGGTCCATATGTGGGACATGGACCAACAAGTATTTCATGTGAGTGTCCATGTGATTTCCTTAGACATCGAAGATATTTACTTCTTGACGAGACTATTCCATCATGGGCACAAGTGACCTTAACAAGAGGTCGATGTGGTGGTTTACCGATGAGTGAACACATTAGCCGCTATTGTGAACCCGGGGTTGAGCGGTGCAAGGGTAAAGTAACTATCAGAGGGGTTCATGATCTCACTCTCAGAACCATACTTTTCACCATTGCACGGATGGCAGAGAGTTCTTCTCCACACATGGCTCTTCATAGCTACTTTCAGTATTCCATTGAAGGCACCGAACCTCGTGTGTTAAACTAGTGTGATGGTATTCTCAGCAGCATGAAGAGACAGTTGACTAAGAGAAAGAATGGGGAACTAAAGAAATTTGGGTTCGGATCCATTTTGGTATCTTTCTTCCTAGAAAGAGTCCCTCACCTATGCCTACAGGTAGAGTGGAATGTACCAATGCCACAAGATCCACATATGAAACAATGGTGTGATCTCATGTCCCGACATGTAGCGGGTCCCATTATTAAGTATACTGATACATTTTTTGATTGGCTAGAGCCCCAGATCTTGATGATTGATGACTATGCATATGTCGGGCTATGTTTTCGCAATGATCCTGACTTGGTTCTACCAGAGGGTTCTGAGTGGGGGGACCTAGGTAAGAAAAACATTTTTCTTTTATGGTGTTTTTGTAAATTTTTTCAAAATATTCAACACATTTTTGTTTTTAATGTTTTCAATCGAATGACTAATCAAAATATTTTGGTCGTGCAAATGTAGGACCATTCTGATCCCCAGGTACATCCCCTATCCAGAGGCAAGGGGAAGCATCGGTAGTAGCAGGATGGGATGCGGAAGATTATGAAGCAATCGAGCAAAATATGGAGGGTTTGACTACAAGCATCCCAAATATGTTGATTGGCGAGGTCCTAAGGCGTTTCCAGTGCCATACCATAGGCATAGATGGGCCACTGAGACAATTTATCAGTAGGGTAGCACGAGAAGTAGTGTGTTACCGTGAGAAGCATCCATGATGCCATTTTTTAGAAGCAATGAGCTTCATATTTTGATATTTCGGTCTTTGGACGAAAACCAATATTTTTGTAAAAAACAAATTTATCGTTATATATATATACATGAGGCTTCTACTGACTTATTTTTATTTGTATAATACATGTGATGCATGATTGGATTATAAATGTCTCATATGTCTGTCTAACACATAATTAGCTAATGCATCAATTAATGTATTTAGACACCTAGGAATGTGTTGATATTCGATATAATCAAAATAATGTTCCAAGAGGCGAATTCGTAAATATACCCGTAAGAAAGTAGGCCTTCGGATAGCATATACATTACTTAATTGTAGCACTACTAGCTGTGAATCAAGTCGTATAACTAGGCAATGAATCCCAAGTGAGATAGCATCGGTCAACAATTCGATGACTGCACTATACTTTGCGATATTATTGGGTGCACGACTGAGGCAAACACTATGTAGACTGATAAGTTCGTTCGTGGGTGCATAGACTGCACATGCAATAGAGGCTAGGTTCTGAGTGCTACGACTAGCACCATCGGTGAAGCCAAAGTGGGGTATCGAAGACTTCGACATCTGGAAACCAAGCACAATGCAAGGTAAGTGGTCTAGGGTAGAAACCAAATAATGAAAAAGCACACAAAAGTAGCACACAATAGTATGATATAGTAAAATAAAAGCACTCATGTAAAGATAGTCTAAGGATAGTACTTCTTCAAGTAAAGCCCATGTCTAGGTTCACTCAAAGGAATGGAATCATAATCTACTAACTTGTAGGCTCCCTTCTCTAACACTTGTTTGACGATGTAAGGGCCTCGCTACATAGCCTCGAATTTTCCAGCTCCTAGAAAATTATGGTCTTGTTCATATAGGAGAACTAGATCACCCTCAGAGAAAACACATGGCTTGGCATGCTTGTTGTATTGGGATTTTATGCGCTTCTTCTGGGTTTTAATAACTAGGGTGGCATCACGATGGAATTCGTCCAATTGCATAAGATACAATAGATGTTCTTCTTCAACAGAGGTGTTCTAGAGAAGTTCAACAACTAGTTTTAATGATGGAATCTCACATTGAATCGGTAGGACAACTTCTATACCATACACTAATTGGAAGGGTGTAAACCCCGTGGCATACTTCACGGATGTCCGATAGGCCCATAATGCTGAAAACAACATCATGTGCCAACTTGTTTTGTGAATTCCTATAATCCATCGAAGCATGGTGATAAGAAACTTGTTGATCGCTTCAACTTGGCCATTGGCCTGCAGATAGCAAGGGGTTGAGTTTTCATGTCGAAGACCCAACTTTTCTGTAAGCTCAAACATCACGAAGTTTTGAAAGTGGCTACCTTGATCAGTAATGATAGACTGTGGGATTCCAAATCATGTGATAATGTGATTGAATATGAATAGGGCTACATTTTTTCCCGTATTGTCGAATGTAGGCATCGCCTCGAACCATTTCGTGAAATAATCCATGACTACGATAACATATCCATGCCGCCTGATAGAGTGAGGGTTACAGGTCATGAAATTGATACCCCATTTACCGAAAGGTCCAACGGAAACGACAGGGTGTAAGGGAGAAATATGCAATCTTATTTTTTTGTTGTATGTTTGGCAAGCGTGGAATTTTTGGAAGGCAATGATAAAGTCTTTAAATAAAGAAGGCCAAAAATAGTCGGCTCATAAGATCTTCTAGGAAGTAGCATACCCAAACATGTGACCACCACATGCTCCAGAATGGTAGTCATTTAAAGCTTTCTTGGCTTCATCATAGGTGAGACAGCGTCAAAAAATGGAGTCAACCCCACGATGATAGAGAGTGTCACCGAGGATAATGTACTGGCGTGCTTGATAGTGTATATGACGATGGTCAAAACTAGACAATCAGGCTAGAAAGTCTAGGTTTGGAGATAAATAATGATATCTCCATACCAAAGGTCATCGGAATTGATTAGAGAAAGGGATTCGTCGGGTAGGGAATCCTCTGCTACATTTTCTGTATCAGTGTAGGGAAGGTCACATATTAGTTCGACAAAAACCAAGGATTTCTTGGAATTAGCACGTTCAAATTCTAAGTCAAAATCCTGGAGAATCACTATCCATTTGGAGTATTTTCCCCCTAGCAATTGACATGTAAGAATGTGTTGCATAGGGTTGCAATCATAAATTATAGTGGTCTTGCATAGTTGAATATAGTGACGGAAATGTTGGATAGCTTGAATAGATGCCAAGGCCAGTTTTTCAACATGTAAGTACTTGGCTTCAGTAGTCATGAGAATTCGACTCAAATAATAAATGACATGTCCATTGTGTAAATCATCTTCTTGGACCAACACCATGGAAATGGTAGAGTCTAAAGCAGCGAGATAAAGGAAATAATATCGACTATAATTGGGTGGGAAAAGGAGTGGGGTACAGGTTAAAATTAGTTTCAAAGCATTGAAGTCTTTGTTGGCACTGGTGTCCCATAAACGCTCAGAGCCTTCTTTAGTAGTCGAGTAAATCCGAGTGTTAAATCAACGTAGTTTGGGATAAAACGACGTAGAAAGTTTGCCTTTCCTTGCAAACTTTGTAGCTGGCAAAGTGAGGAAGGAGGAGGGAGATTGATGATCACCTCAACCTTCAAAGGATCTACCCTGATCCCCTGACGTTACACAGTAAAACCTAATATTCGGCTGGACTCCACACAAAAGACACATTTATGTGGGTTTAAGCGTATGTGATAGAACCGACAACAAAGGAAACTGGCTCGGAGGTGGGCAAGATGATCACTACGATGCATGGAATGCACTGGTAGGTCATCTAAATCTGGATATACAATATTCCTAATATTGTGGAAAGTGTAAGACATCGCACGTTGAAACGTTTCACTGACATTCTTCAAACCGAAGGGTAGTTTCCGGCAGGCAAAGGTGCCCCAAGGACAAATGAAAGCAGTTTTGTGTTGATCCGTGGGTAAGATATTGATTTGATTATATCCAGAGAAACTATCCATCAAAGAGAAGATTTCACTTCCGACACAATCGTCAACGATTTGGTCAACGAAGGGGGTAGGAAATGTTACACATCAAAATTACTCACTTTGACAGTGTCGCAAGTGTCATCATTACAAAGGTCGCAAGTGTCACATTTTTATCACAAGGTCGCAAGTGTCGCATGTTGCTCACAAGTGTCACAAGTGTCAGGGAAGCATACTGCCATAATGCCTATGTCGTGCCTATAACGACATGAGAAGGACACTTGAAACACCTCAAAAATTTGATTTGGAAGAGGAGAAATGAGTCAACAAGCTTGAAAAAATTTTGCCATCTGAAAGCACCTCAAAAACTGAGTTTTTGGAGGGGAGCGCTCCCCCTTACACTATCTCGGGGCACTGGCGCTCCCCCTTACACTAACAATGAGCATTATAAAGCTCCCCTCGCCCTTTTGAGGGAGCGCTATATATTTTGAGAGCGTTGGCGCCCCCCTAAAGCCTACTAGGGAGCACTACAATGCTCTGATGGCCCTTTTGAGGGAGCGCTACCTATTCTGGGAAGTTGTTAAGCTATTGAGATGAATGGGGGAAGCATCTTTTCATTCTTGGAAGGCAGTTGGATTCGAATCCATAGTCCAACCATGATCCTAGGGAAGATCCTCAACTGAAGGAGGAAAATCCTCAACTTCCCCAAGGATATCTCAAGTGGTTGAAGCCTCTCCAAGGCTATATAAGCAATCTTTCTAATGGTGAAAAGGGACTGGAAAAGGAGAATCACACCAAACTTATGATCTCATAAGTGGTGTTGGAGCTGATTGGGGGAAGAACTGTTAGCATGAAACTTATGATCTTGGAGAAAACACACAGTCAGCCAAAGGAGAGTGATCAGTGAAGCTGCTGTTGTCCAGGTTGTGGATCTTTCAGGCAAGGGTTAGACGAAGAGGACCCGACGAAGCTGTCGCATTCGCATAAACACTGTTGTCGTTATTCTCATTAATATGACATGCTTGGCCTGTTTCTTTCTAGTTTGTGTATAATGTCACATGAACTTATCATTAATTGATAGATCTGTTTTCAAGCTAATATCAATAGAGTAGGAAGTGGTCGTATCTTGTTTTGTCCATAGGATCCAGCGAGAAGCAAAGGATCGAAGTGAAACTAGGAGCGTGTAGGGACAAACGTCGATAAATAGGTATTTCTGTCATCCTTCCTTCTCATGTGTTAGTTTAGATAGATTTGAAAGGAAGTCAGTGACCATGTTAAGCATTTTCTTTCTAGAGTTAGGGTCAATCTCTTAGAGGCGATCTACTTGTCCGCAGGGAGATTTTCCTACAACAGGAAAGTTGTCCTTAGGATAAGATTTATTGATATCCCTATAATCAACACAGACACAGATCATACCTTGTTTCTTGTTAACTGGAACTAGATTGGATACCCAACGATCAAATCCATAGGATAAATAAAGCTAACTTTAAAAGGTTTTTCGGCTTCAAGCTTGATAGCATCTGCTTTACGGGGGTGGACCGGGCGAAGTCTCTACCAGACGGGTTTAGCATCCGGGTAGGTCTTAATTTCGTGTACAACAATATTAGGGTTAATACCTGGCATCTCTTCGTAGCTCCACGCGAAGATGTCACAAAATTATTGAAAAAGTGACTTTTATATGACAACCTCATTGGTGGAACATGAAGTTATGATGTGGAAATTTTCGACAAATCCAGGTTTAATAGATATGTGGAGGGGGATGGTGGGTGAAATGTTACTTAAGTTCCATTCATATAACATATCGTGTGTGGATTCAGGAACCGAAGAAATAATGACAATGGTCGATGGAATCGAGATCCGTTGGTAGCTCTCGATGGTGTGTTGTTTGAGAAAGAGAATGAAACGATGATTACCATCATCCCAAGGGGTATATTCCATCGACATAACCAACATAATCATCTCGTTCGTGGGAAAAATAATGCGGAACGGGTTAGGAGACGAATCACCGAGAGAGGGAGTAGAAGGGTCAGCCAATTGAATGGCTTGGTAAGTGGATTCAACCGGAATTAAAGGCATCTGGTCTCCTTAGTGAACATAATCACCGGGTTTGGGTACTATCCATGGGTCAGAAGATGTGGGATTTTTGTGGACAGAGATGCAAATCATATTAATTGAGGAAACCAAAGGAGGTGGAACGTTGGGTGGTGGGATCGGAAATGCACCCATCAGAGTTGAATCTTTAGTAGACCCACACCAACATTCTCATACCCAGGGGGTGTCTTGGGAATGAAAGGTACATTGATGGTACCTATATTAGAGTTAAAGAAGGCCAGTTGGTCTACTGTAACCACTTTTCCCTGATGTAGAAAACGCACGATATGGAAAAGAGTAGACATGACTGTACGCATGGAATCGATCTAGCTATGTACAAGTAAAAGGTTGTAATCGAGAGGTGCGTCAAAGACCTCAACTTCAACATTGACCATTTTTCCTTCTAATGTAATAGGCAATGAAGGGAGTACCCCATAAGTTTTGAAGCCAGAGCCATTAAAGGATTTGAGCGTGTTGTCCAATTTAGTTAAGGAAGGACAGCCAATGGCTTTCCAGCACGCAATAGACATGACACACGTCGAGGCACCCTTGTCAATGACTGTTCTACAAATGTTATTGCCGACGACAAAAACATGTATTTGAAATGTGAGCTGAGGGGGTAACCTTGGAGTGTGATCTTCCAAGTCAAACAATATTAAATTTGTATCCGTTGGGTCGATTCCACTGATAGATTTTAACAGTGCCTTCCATTGTGTAGGAAAACTCTAAAGGACTTCGAGGGCTGATATTGCGGACGATGCTTGTGCCAGATCCTCTACAATACTGTAGTTTTGGGAAACACATGCATGAGGATTGAAAGAAGACTTTCAAACCATGCCCTTAGGAGGAAGGAAAAGGAATGTATCAGGGCTCGGTCGTTCGAGATGAAGAGGACCATTGGAAGGTGGAGCTGAGGGAGATTGTTGAACCAACAAAGGTGGTATATCGTCAACTTTCTCCTTGGAGGAAGAGTAATCTTTGGCACGAGTGGTAAGTTTGATGTCATTCTTCTTTAAATCACCATTACACATAAGTACGTAGGAGGTAGTGGAGGAAGAAGGTTGATCATGGATAACCAATTGAGCTTGTTGTTAAGAAGGGAAGGGTTGAGACAAGACGATAGGTGTAGGAGGTTTTGGGGTCCCTTGAAGGAACTTCGTGACCTCAAAACAACTCGGACAATCCTTCATGTAGTGATAATCACCACATATAAGGCAAGGATAACAAGGTTTTTGTTTGTCCTTATCATCAGTAGGTTGTGACTTGGTCTTGTCGGATTGTGGATTGTTATTTTTATCCTCCTTATTCATACTCTTCCCTTTTTTATATTTATTATTACTGGTAGGAGTCAATTGAACAACATTCACTTCTGAAGTTTTACCGGTGGGAGGAGTGGGCGTTGGAGAAATTTGAACATTAGAATCATGGGATTTGGGATTGGTGTGAGAGGCATGCACAGATTGAGGTTGGGCATGGAAAGTAAGTATCACACCATCAACAACATGAGAAGTTGTTGGGGTTGTTGAGGTGGTCGTGGTAGAAGGATGAGGTGCGTCAGGGAGCAGATCGTAAAGAGTACCCGTTTGTGAATAAACGAGATCGAGGTACTGGGCATGACTGATCGCTTGTTCTTCTATGACAACTTCACCCATAGCAATGTCCTTAGATATGTCATTCATGAAGAACTTCATGAACCACTCTACCAATAACTAATCAGGAAGATCGAGTTTGATGAAACGTCATCTTCGTCGAATGTGATCGAAGATATGAGTGGCTTTATTTTCCTTGAAAGAACTCAAAATCTTGGTTCCCCTTTCATAACGGATTGGCAACTGGTAGTGAGTGAGGAAATCCATAGCTAGGGTATTAAAGTCGGTGAAGAAGCCTCATGGTAATTCTATATACCACTTTGCGACTAAACCCATGAGAGTTCGTTGAAAAAGATGTCGCCAAATGGAGTCATCCATCAAAGAGTTGGATTAACACCAAAGGTGGAAAGTCATTACGTGATTGTTTGTATCCTCTCCCGATTTACCATCAAACTTAGGAATGTTGAATGGTAATTTGGCTGGTATGACAGGCCAATGAGGAGAGTGATTGATAGGGTCATTCAAAATTCTAGACAAATTGGGAAGATCCAAAGTGGATAAGAAGGGTAATTGTCTATTCACATGAGGGTATTGGTGACTTTGGGGAGGAAGTCTTGTCGGTATACCAGTAGGACCGTAAGTATTTTGCATTTGATGCGAAGATCCTGGAAGACTCAACCAGTGATGGGGAGGCATGTAGCCCATGGGGTTGGATTGGTTAGGGATGTTCCCTTGGAAAGGGGTACTAGACGAAATGTTCGGACCCCAAGTGGGATTCAAATAACCCGGATATGGTTGACTGTAGTTAGGGGGTACTGAAACACTGGTTTGAGAAGGTTTGCCCCCAAAGGGTTGTAGGTTTCCTTGAAGGTTCCAAAGGTGAGCTAACAAGTTTGACATGTTCAGTCTAGATTGTGAATTATAAGTTCCAACCTAAGAATGTCCTCCATATGGAGGAGGTACCCCAATCTGAGTATGACCCCTAGATTGAGGTTTCCCCCTGGAATAAGATTTCCCTCTAGTGGGAATATGGAAATCGGAAGTGAGTATATGATGAGTGATTCCAATTGGATTGGATCCACTAGGGCCAGATCCTCCATGGAGAGGTATAAGACCCTCTGGAGAGGACCTGGGAAGGTGTAGGAACATAACTAGTAGAGGTATTATGCCCAAGTGGTACCCCGGATGGAATTTCGGTATGTATGGTGACAGAAGGGTTCAAAGCATAATACCCAAGGGGGAGGGAAGTGGTAGGTCTAGAGGAACGTGGTGTACCAATAGGAGCATGGTTAGCCACTGTATTCCCGGTGGGAATAGTCGTAGCCCAAGGGACCATCGTAGAGTGGTCCATTTGAAAAGGGACGATTGAACTAGGACTAACTGATTCTGCATCTGAACCAATGAAGAGATAGGAAATTGTACTAGAAATATGACCTAGGGATACTGTGAGGACAACAAATGTCTCAGGTAGCTCAATGATGAAGGGTATATCCACTCCTTCCCCTGAGCCATAAAGGTCTCACACTGTACGAGGTGGCATTCTAACTATGTCGGTAGTCCAGAAATGATCGTCAGCTCCAAAAGGTCCGGTTAGAGTTCCATAAGAAACAACAACAAGTTCCCCGGTTGAATTCATCCAGAGAAAACGTCTTTCGTATATAGGAGGGATGCAAAAATCTTCCATAGAATCGGAAATAATGCGGAAACTTTCCAAAGAGGCTGAACCTTCCTCTTGTATTATGTTGGTATCTTGGAATTCACTCTGTTGAGGAGAGCCCTCCAATGTGTGAGGAGGTATAGGGGTAGAATCTTCCATGTTTTCCAGTGGAAGTCCCTGTACCCTGCGAGAATGACGGGGAGGGTCAATTCCAGGTACCGTGAATACTTTCCCCTCCATAGTCACCTTGTGTAAGATCCTAAGAAGATAGACTACTAAAGTTACCACAAACAATAGTGATGCCTGGGGAAATAGTCGACAGTCCAATTCACATGCAAGGGCAGGGTATCGAGCCTGAAATCAACTTGAGAGGCTTCCACTCATCATTGTGGGTATGCCTTCAAGAAACCCCCATAATACATGCGATCTCTACAATGAGACCAACAAAGAAGGGTGAGTAACTCTGCCAATCTCAATGCGACCTCAGGTTTGACCCTTGTGTGAGAAGGGCTTCCCAGGACAAAATGTTGCAAATGGATTTGAACACTCCCTATCACAAGATACTATTGTGTGTTTTGTGCTTTGGAGAGTGTGTCTCACTTCCTATTCCAAATCTCTAGCCTAGATAATATTGGTGTAAAAGAGCCTTAGAAAATAAAAGTTACTACTTGAGTTTTAAATTTCACAATGTTTTTAAGAGGTTGTTGTTACTCAAGAGGTAGACGGGAATGAAAGAAATGTTGTGTAAGACTTTGACCCAAAAACATGAAAATAGAAATGAATAATGCAAACTTTCATTCGATGAATTCTATCTACAGTAGGGAGAAGGTATTTTCCTAGAACAATGTGAACTAAGACGTACAATTATTTTTCTTTGAATGTAATACCAAACAATCATCAACAATGTAATTTCACTATTCGTTCTTTTTCACTTTTTTGAATGCCAATATTTTCTGTATAAATGATTTCCTAAAAGACTGAAAGACTTTAATTTTTTCTTTTCAAAAACCAAAACAAGGATGGAACTAAGAAAAGATAAACAATCAATGAAAATAAAACACTCAACAATCACCCAAATCGATCTTTCAATGGAGATTAAAATAAAAAATGACAAGAAAATGTTGTTTCAAATGTGAATAAAAAACTAGTTTTCTGATCATAAAGCAATCCAGAATGTGTAACCAACCTAAAACTTCAAATCCAATCAAAGATTTTTAATCGAGCAAGCACTCAGACACAAATCCAGAGATTATACCCTTGTCAATAAAAATAAAAAACAAAAATTGGAAAAAGATCAAAAGAGAGGTGTTCGATCTCCGAAACGAATCAAGAAAAATTCTAAATAGTGAGAAAAAGTCAAGAAATGGCATTAAAAATACTTTCCCAGATGATTAAGGCAAAATTTGGCAACAACAGAGGCCAAAAACCCAAGCCCCCAAAAAATTCAAACGCTATCGCAGGCTGGCAGTATAGCTGTTAGGACCACATATTGTACCCTTTTTGCCCATACTTTTTGCTATTATTTTACCCTTCATCACCTGCATTTTGACTTATACTATCATTTCATCTAATCATTCCAAGGTAT